>QHHH01000281.1:0-28153 GCA_004367485.1 Fusarium citri
GTAAAAAAAAAAAGAAAAGAAATTAAATAAAAGTAAAAAAAGAAGTATATTTATACTATACTTAAACCTTATCTATAGGGTAAAGTAAAAAAAGGTTATATATAGGCAAAGGAGTTATAATATCCTTTAAAAAGTGTAAATATTATCTAAAACCTTATCTAATCGTGATCGCATTAACCTCTGAAACGTACTAATTATACTACAGTATGCACTATTACAACTTGATCATATTCCTCCTCGAAACACTTAATCTCACATCCACACAAGCACTGTACGATGTAGGCGTGCAGAGAGCACTGGACGAAGCTAAAGTTCGGCCTGAGACTATCCTCCGACTATACTACCTTCGACACGGCTACGAGTTATATGACCTCTTTCTTCTTTCGTTGTTGTCTTTCCTAGGCTTCCTGCAGCTCAAAGCCATGAACAGCATTAACCCAGGAGAACTCGAGAGCAGACGATCAACGGTAGCCCTGGTCGCCAAGGGACTTCATGATCAAAGTCGAAGTTGTTATCTAGCCGAGATCGTCTTTCGGATCATGATGAGGAATATGGGTGCTGATAGTTACTATCTACTTAAAGATGTTGATATTGGAGACGAGGACGAAGAGGCGGCGACACGAATGGCGGAGCAAGTTCATTCATCTTGGCCGATTGATATTCATTCCATTGATGAGAATGCAGATAAACAGAGGATTGAGAATTTGATCAAGAAGACAGATAGACTTAGGGTATAATGAACTAGAAGGAGATGCGAGGACTTTTATGATGGGGAATAGAGGAACACCATACTATAGATTGTAGAACATCTTATTGGACTGAGACTTCCCCAAAACCCATTGCTTGATCTGATAAGATATTGACAACCCGGATGATACTACGATGACTTTAGCCGGCTCCACATCAGGCTGGATCTAACGTCATCAGTCTTCCTACAACATCCGCTCAGCACGACAAGACTCCATCATCAAACATCATCTATCTAATTAGGAAAGAAACAGAATGGCTTCTTGGTACAGTGAGGCAACCACCCGTCCAGCTTTCGACAGCAAGCCCACTCCAGTAATCAGCTTTGGCCGACCCTTTCCAGAATTATGCCGCAAGCAAGTCCAAGAATATTTCCATTGCTCGCGAGTCTACATCATCGCGTCCTGTTCGTTATCAGAGAATACTTCGTCTCTTGAAGATCTCAAGTCTGCTCTCGGGGATCGCGTTGTAGGTGTGCGTATCGGCATATCACCACATACACCCATTCCGGAGATAGTCGATATTCTGGCTGAAGTCAAGACCCTCAACATCGACTGCATCGTGACTCTTGGCGCAGGTAGTCTCACTGATGGAGCGAAGCTTGTGCGTTTTGCGATCGCCAACGACGCTTGGACTCGCGATGAGATTGACACGCTCTGGGGTGGGAAGTCGCATAATCCGAAGATGCGGGAAACTTTGCATAAGCCGACAATCCCCTTGATTTGTATCCCGACCTCACTATCTGGTGAAGAATATCAGGCTATTGCTGGTGCGACTGATGAGAAGACCAAAGCCAAGCATACGTTTGAGCCAAATGTCGATCCAGACTTTGTCATTCAAGATCCGCAGTTGACTACCACGACTCCACAAAAGGTCTGGCTTAGTACTGGAATTCGAGCCGTGGACCATTGCGTTGAGACATTGTGCTCACTCCATAGTAACAAAGATGGCGACGACGCGGCAGCGAGGGGTCTTGCGAAGTTGATACCTGGGCTACTGCGATGCAAGCATGATCCGGAGGATCTGGATGCTCGCCATCTCTGCCAGACAGGTGTCGTGGAAGCCATGCGCGCTGTGTCTACTGGTGTACCCCTGGGTGCCAGCCACGCCATCGGTCATCAACTTGGTCCATTGGGGGTTGGATACGGTGAAACGAGCTGCATTATTCTTCCTGCTGTGTGTAAGTTCAACGCCAAAAAGGGCGTTAACAATGATCAGCAGGAGAGGACGCTAGAGATACTAGTGAATCAGCAACCTGTCAAAGAACTCATGCAAGGCGTGGAGGGTCAAGACTTGGGAGAGATTTTGGACTTGATCATTCGAGACTTGGATATGCCGAGGACTCTGAAGGATGTTGGAATCGGGTTTGATCGCTTACCCGGTCTGGCTAAGAATAGCCTAAATGATATTTGGATCAAGACGAATGCTTACAAGATCACAAAGGAAGAGGAGGTTATGGAGATTCTGGAAGCCGTCTCGGGCGAGTAAAGCACGTTATCTCGATGGAGTTGTCTGTTCAGTGAAACCTAATGCAAACATTTACCAGTAAAACTCTACTTGGCAGCTGACAGGTGGCCAAACAAGATCAACCAACAATGGCTAAAAGTCTCGTTGTCAGACATTTCAAAATGATCTGATCAAGGGTGACGTGTGGGGGTTCATCCAATCCACGTGAACATCAACACTCGGCTTTCCCGTCTCGGCCAACCGCCGTGCGGGGGATGAAACAATAGTCATCGGGTTGATAATACCTATTCTTTCTCTCATCTTATTCAATGGATTTAATCGTCACGCTTCCAAGAGTGTGCTTTGCTGATCAGCTGGTCCTTGATAGTACGCTCCCTCGTATTTGTCCGTACAATCCTTGGTGACCGAACAGGGAGATCAGCAAATCATGTCGTGTTTCATGGTTTGGACTCTAGGTGTACTGCAGGACAAGAAGTGTTGGTTGAGATGCGGAAAGGATCACCAGATAGTCTTACAGAATAAATGCAGTCCTTCTCCCCACTTGAAGCTTTCACGCCTTGCTCACTATTCAATCAGTTGAGATAACCACTACTGAAAATGCCTGCCGGAGTCCCTCCCAAGCGATCTTACTCACGTACCGACGCTGCCGTCCGCGTCGAATACCCCGAACATCATGAACTTCCAGCCAGCAAGCCATTGATTGGCCAAGGAGGACAGTTCTCCAAGCCAACCTTAGCGTCGCTGTCTCTCGAAGGTAAGACTGTCGTCATTACAGGCGGCGCAAGAGGTCTTGGTCTGGTCATGGGCCAGGGAATTGTATACTCTGGCGCTAATCTTGCCATTGTTGATCTGAACAGTGAGTCGCTCACCAAGTTACCGGGCGGATGCTGATGTGTTGCGGAGGATGAGGCGCAGTCTCAAGTTGGTCAGTTGACGGATGCATTCAAAAGAGAGAACCCCAACAGTGAGACGTCAGTATTCTCATTGCATTATAAGTAAAAGTCTAATGGATTTTCAGGATTCCAAGAGTTACAGCTCACTACGCAGATGTCTCTGACCCAGATTCCGTGACCAAATGCATCACCGAGATCCTCAACATTCATCACAAGATCGATGGTCTCGTCACATCAGCTGGATTCACTGAGAACTTTGACGCAATCCACTATCCAATTGATCGTATGCGCAAGCTGTGGGGTGTTAATGTCGACGGAACCTACCTGTTTGCTGTTGCTGTTGCGAAGCACCTGATGGAGCGCCAGGTACCCGGTAGTATTGTGGTTATTGGAAGTATGTCCGGTGCTATCGTCAATGTTCCGCAGCCCCAAGCGTAAGGTCCCCATCAAACATATCAGAGTAGTCTACTGACCTAAGTACCAGACCATACAACGCGGCTAAGGCAGCCGTTCGTCATCTCGCTGCTTCTTTGGCAGTAGAATGGGCTCATGCCGGGATTAGAGTCAACTGTATTTCTCCCGGATACATGTTGACTGCTTTGTAAGGCTATCTAGTTGTGCTCCCACCACAAATCATGGCTAACAAGTACCAGAACTCAGAAGATCCTGAACGATAATCCAGATCTCGAAAAGACATGGACATCACTCATTCCCCAGGGACGCATGGGACAACCTCAAGACCTGATGGGTCCTGTGACCTTTCTGTTGTCAGATGCATCTTCATATATGACCGGGGCGGACCTTCGAGTTGACGGAGGATATACCGTTACTTAGACGCATTGACTGTGTGAAGGGCTGTAGTGATAATCGCTGAGATAGAGCACAATTGAAATGACTGAGAACTTCCATTTATATCATGACAACACTGTTCCACTTTGCTAATCCTTGTACTAGCATTATCTCCACATACAGAATATCGTTGACACCACTAGACTACGCAGCCAAAAGAGTACTAGCAGGATACAACAACCAAGAATCTCGTCTGACGTAAGACTCCAGCGCATCGTAGGATTAAGTTAAGAATCTCACCGTTCTTTCATGTGCATCCAAGCCATAACTTGCTACCCACTGAATAACACATTCACTACACCATACGCCTCTCAACCTTCTATAATGGCTTTCACAGACCTCGCAGTCTACCTTCTCGGCATGGGCTGCATCATTCGAAGCATCATGGCCTTCACCAACCCCCAAGCCGAATACGCCATCAATGGTCTAAAACACAATGTCACGCACAAAGACGACTCGAGTTCAGGCCCAATCTATATGCTGGGACTTTGGGAGCTCATTGTTGGAATGTTGTTGGTCGTCAGCCAAGCAACCGGTGCCAAAGATGGTATCACGATTCTATTGGTCTTGATGAGCCTTTACAAAATCGGTGTTGCGGTATTGCTCTGTAACATCGGCGGTGCAAACAAGAGGAGCAAGGTTCTGGCTAATTCGGGGACTGCTTTCATGCTTTTTGTTGGGGCTTTGTCCATGTAGGTGGGTGATGAGGGACGAAGGTTGAGGATCATGGTTTTGTTTGCGAAGAATACAAGGGAGATGGAACGGTTAACATGTTGTTTTTACTTTCTTATCTATCCAGACTATCGTATCCAACGTCTAAGTCTCATCGCCATGACCTATGCCATGGCGGTTGAGCGACTGGGCTTTAACTCCGACACTATATAATAAACCGGGACAGTTCAATGCTGTTGCCTGGTACGAATGAACTGTGCTCGTATATGAACAACCGGAAGACGTCTAGAGCACGCATGGACTGTGGTGGACTAAATCGAGTGTAGCGATGCATACAGCCATCGCCCGCTCGCCGGATGAAGAGCAAGAATGATGGATTGCTTTCTCACCGGGCTCCGCCCTTGTAATGTGATAGCTCGGTCTTGAGTAAGGAGCGGAGGACTACGCTTTGGATGTGCGTCGGTTATTGACAGGCCTTCAAACTGGCGACGACAGCGAGCGACAGAAGGGGAGAGATAGCGTAGCAAGTCTACGGAAATGTTAGCTGCGGTGATCAATCGACGTTGTCAATGCTTGTATTTACCATGAGGACTCGAGCAATTGACATCTTGTCATTCTCGTCGGCATCATCAACTTCGGCCATGGCCACAAGCTTCATGGCAGGAGGTCCTGCTGGCATCAACATCATGGTGAACCAAAGAACAGGGTCGTCGCCGAGGACGTCAGTCTGGGTGATGAGCATTCGGATAAAGGCAATGCTTAGCCTATTCACATCATCGTCAGTATTGAGGCCTTGGGAGGGAGAAGCATTTGACTTACAGCGGCCAGATGATGAATCGGATGAGAACGACCATGGATAGAGGGAGCCAGTGGAGGTTGCCAGAGTCGTGTCCGCGGCGCATACGTCGCAGACTGTGCGCTAGCTTGATACCGACAACGATGACCTGCAGAGTGACAAAGAGCTCTCCGATGTTCTTGAGACTGACAGTCAACCAGGCGTTGAGGAAACCTCCATCCTCGCTGTCATTGAAGAAAGCCTTCTTGAAAGGCGGGACGAAGCCGAGAATCACACCAATGAGCGCGCCAACAGTGGGAGGACTAATGAACTGAGTGACGAGCGCCAATGCGTGCTGAACTCGAGGGTGAAGCTTGTCCCAGACAGCGTGCTGGGCCTGCGCAGTGCGGCGGGAGTATTTCTTGGCGTATCGGGGGAGGCGGCCAGGGAGGAGAGATGTGCGCTCGTCGGACTCTTGGCTGTCGGTCGGATGGTCGTCGTTGTGTCCAGCTCGGTCGCGCAGATCCTCATCCATTGACTCAACGGGGTCCTCGTCGCTGACTCCAAGGAGCTTTCCACCAAGACCGAAGGTGAGCATGTTGGAGACGACGGAGCAGACGAGGAAGAAGGACTTGGATCGGTCGATGATATCGTCGCTGCTGTCATCGTCGGACTTGGCGAGGGTGGTAAGAACGCCGGCTGAACCGAGTGATTGGATCAAGAGAAGAGGGAACGAGGTGGTGTTGTTGAAGGTGATGGCGGGAGTGAACCACTTGGGCATCTTGAAGCACTTGGTGAGTGCGTATCCGACAGCCATGGAGGCGAGGTTGTAGACAAGCGCCCAGACTAGAGACAGTATCTGTTAGTGGTAGCTTTGCGACATGTCAATTGGGGTGGGACTTACTCAGGATGGTCAAGTACAGCGACGCATTGGAGGCTTCAATTTGGGTACCCAGATTGACGATAAGCAGAGCAGGAAGAAACATCTTGATGCAGACCTTTGAGATCTGAGCACCACTCTCAACAGAGAGCAGCTCAGTCTGTCCCGCGATAACACCATAGAAGATGGTCAACAGGACAGACGCCGACGCCTGAATGGCGCCGACAAAGGAGCTGACGATGCTGCTAGACATGATGACTTTGTCGTGATATTTGTCGATAAAGACAGCAAGAACCAGAGAAAGGAATAAAAGATTGTCGCGTGCTTTTGTTTAAACGCAACGCGTTCCTGAATATGGAAACATCTGTATTACGTCAATGATCGCGGTCTTGATGGTCCGGAGCAAATGTACCTTGAAAAGCGGGACTGACAGCGCCTGTAACTGGTTTTCAACTTAAGGTTATCTTGGAAAGATGATCTTGGCGGGTGCCTGTGACATAATGTGGAGGGGCTATTGGTGGATCAAATCCAGTGTGGCAGCCTTGAAACTGTTGGCTTGGCAGGCAGTTAGCTGTAGCTGTCAGTGGCTGAATCAGACATTGGATGCGATGGTTAAGTTGGTCGGTGTTTTGGTTGTTATCTTGGTTTGGGAATGCTCATAGCAGACACGCCTCACTACAGGGGCGCTGGTGAGAGATTCTCCGATTGACTGGTTGCATAAGCTCCAGAAGCATCGATTCCCCTATGATTCATCCCATCATCATATTATCGGCGGCATTGTGAGATTAGAATAGAAAATCTACAATAAACTATCTTGAGCCTCAATCACGGTCCAAGCCAATGCGGGTGAATCGGCAGCGGCCGTTTTAGTGCATCGCGGCGATTACAGTAGGTAACTCCACTAAAAAATCGTCATTAGCGCTTGAGGTTGACAGCTCGTCAACCAACACGAGCAAACTCTCATAAACGTCCAAAAGTAAATATTCTTTATTGCATTGCTATAGGTACTGAACTATGTAGCTCTATGGCCTGTGTCACCCAGCAACTCGTACTTTTGCGGCGCATGGTTTGAAGGCATCTCTTGCGGTTCGTGTACTTCAGTCGATAACTCGTGGTAGCTGTTCCTTGACGCCAGTTCGCCTACCGAATTCTTGACCTCTTCTGAAGTAGCCTGCTGGCGTCGTCTGCGAAGGAAGAAAAATCCGGCCGCAGCGATAGCCAATACACCGACGCCTACTCCAACGCCAATTCCGGCTTTGGCGCCTGTTGTGATGCCCGTGGGCGAATCATCTGTTACTTCTTCGCTAGAACCAGAGTCTGTTGAGTCGCCGCTTCCATCAGATTTGTCCGAGTTGGGTTTCGCATTCGTCGCGCTCTTCGAGTCAGGAGTCCTGGCATCTGCCCACGTTCCCTTTCCATTCTTATGCAGCTCCAGAACCTTGTCGCCGCTTGTATAGTACACCCAGACCTGATCCGTATCAAGAGGAGATACGACGACCACTCGTCCTGACTGGTCATCTGCCTGCGGCCACTGTTTCTTCCCGGGGCTTTCCTCCTCTTCCCAAGCGCCGTCTGTCTGGGACATGACGTGCAGGTCGGAATCTTTGCCGATGTAGAACAGCGACAATTGTTGTTTCATAGTCGATGAGAGCCCAAGATTGACAGCGGCGGTGTCAAAGGACGAGAGCGTAAGCGAACTGCCTCCTGATGAATCGAGTCGGATGTCGGCAGGGTCGGTCTTGTTCGTCGGCGCAGGGCTATCGAAAGGTGTTGGGAATGACTCTGGAACAATTGTCAGCGATCGCGACACACTGGCTCAATCAGCATTTCTTACCTAGTGTCCATTTGTTCTTGTTCTCCTTGTTAAAGCGAGCAACAGCGATGTTCTTGGCATCGTATGGATAAGCGACCGAGACATTCGTGCCCTTTGTTTGCAGGGCAGCTATAGCCATACCGTCAGTCTTTTTGAGCGACACCGGTCCATCATATCGCCAATCGGTATCGTCGTCGTACGCCAGCAAATTGACCAGCCCGTCTTCATCGTGGTAGTAGAGACGGTAACCGCCCGAGTCGCCCAGCTCTGTCACAGCTAAGCCAGTCTTTTCGTGTATAGATGGCACGCCTGCCAGGTCGGATACAACGTCGTTGCCGTCAGGATTGAGCTTGTAGCTACCGGTTGTGTTGTCGCATGTGAAAAACGCATTAATGATCGAATCATCGGTTCCTTGGTAAAAGATTGAGGCCTGTCCTGTCAGTGCTGCTCTCAAAGCATCGCGATTGAACTGGACGACTCACAACTGGCGTGTTCAGGTCATCATCCCACCAACCCGTGATCGCAAGTGGTGTCGCAGCCTTCGGTTCGGCCTTGACAGGAAATTTGTTGGGTTTGTCGCTCGAAAAAGCAGCTGAGCCATTGCTGGTACAGGAGCTGTGAAGAATGTTTCCAGATCCGGGATCTTGGTAGGCGAAGTGAGGAGTCAGAGTATCGGGCGACCAAGTCCACCAGCCTGCCAAACCTACCACCGGCTCAGCGAGCAGACAGGTGAGACCCAGTATTGAAACGACAGTCGAGCGAGACATGGCGATTGCAGAGGAGGATGAGCCTGCTCAGTTAACAAACGGACGCGTCCATCAAGGAGCGCTTTTGTCAATGTAATGCAGAGAAGAAGCGAAGGTAACGCTGACAAAACAACAAGTAAACAATCATGCCAGTTCAAATGCGAGAGAGAAAAAAAGGTCCAAAGCAAAAGCCTCAGCCCCCAAGTTGAGTGTGCCTTGGGGGTGGGTATACATACATGGGGTTTTACAGAAGTTCGCAGGGGACAGGCTTATCAGGACGAAATTAGTAGAGATCATTGCGCAGGGGTTTCATCCTTTTGCCCAAGCGTTATCCGTAGGTTGTTTGGCTGTTTGACCATCTTGAAGCACTAGCGCTTATCATCAACGGCGCAAACGGGACCTTCGGCAGTTGGGGCTGGAAGCAAGAGTCGAGAGATGGTCTGGTCAAAGAGCTCAGGTACTGAACTGACTCACTTCCCTTAGAGCTTCAATAAGCTTCAATGTCAAGAAAAGAGCGGTCTTGTTCCAAAGGCCAATAGAGTCCAGGGTCCTCGGAGCTTTGAAAGCCAGTCAGCGCTAACATGTTGATATTGACATTCAATTGGCGTGCCTCGGGGTAAATGTGGAATCACTCTACCCCCTAAAAACTAGGGCTGAGAGGTTGAATCCGCACCTCGACGAATGTTTCCTTGTCGGGTAAGAACTCCGTCTAGAGGATTCCGTTGATTTGCTGCGGACCGTTGGGCTCCGATGACCATCTTACAACTCATTGTGGTCAATGTTGCTATACGCGGAAGCCGGACAGAATGATCCCACATATCACTTGTGTAATTAGCAGCTATACACTAAATCAAGCTTGTAACATAACTTGCAGAACCTTAATTCTCTACGGGTAGCTACAATATATTGACGCAACGTCCCCTCTTAGCTCCTGGCCGTCTTCGACTCCAAAACCTCATATACGAGACGGCGACCAACAATAAGCCCATATATTCGTGCCAGTCTCATATAGCAATGTTCAAAATACGGGGATAAGACGAGACAGGCCGTTCAAGGTACTATCTCCGACATTTGGTCGCCAGCAAAGTATCTTTGGCAATCTCCCGGTATCGTGTCTACAACCAGTGTAGGGTAATGTCCGATGCTGAGCAACCTTTTATATTGCCGTCGCCAGTAGCTATTGGGGGTCTTCAATGCCCAGTCATAGTGGTTCCATCCGCCGTCGGCATCTATTCGTGCGAGTGGTTAATCAAGGTCATGAATAGTACCGATGGGGCCATTAATATATACAATGTCTTGCAAAGAAGAGAGTGCGACAGAGGAGAGGTTCCAGAGCAGTCGCTGTGTTGGATCCACATGCGTCCCAAGTCATTGTGACAGTAATGTGCAGCACCGTGGTGCGATGGAGTGTGATGAAGACCTATATCAAGAGGATAATGGTGTAAAAGGAGCTCAGGATGGAGAGTTCAATTAACTAGATTGACTCGAGAGACGCACGAAAGCAATAAAAACAGCCATCAATTCAACAAATGCCGGTCGGTTGGATTAGATGTAGGCATGGATCAGTCTTTGGTACTAGGCTCGAGGTTGAAAGAAGCCATGTTACTGAAGACATCCTGAACTCTCATCTCGACAAATAGAGAGGTTCAAAGAATCTTGGAGCGAAGAGAGTCGTAGCGGTGGGGAAAGACTGCTGCCTAGCATTACATCTCCAGCAACCGACGACACTCTGTCTGCCATTTCCATTCGCGAATAAGATCAAAGTTGTAACAAGGACAACACATCACCAAGACTCAGCGCTTGAACAACCAGGCGGTCTCGACGAGGAGACGTGTATGCTGTCAATACTAAACTACTGGTGAAGTTGAGTCCTCATGATAACCTTGTGCAGAAACAGCATCCCGTGCAACAATTTGTGCAGCACCATAGCCATGCAGTCGGTATGCGTCAATTCTAAAGCGTCATGCGTCGACAATTGACAACGAACAGATTCGAGGGGCTAGCATTTCGCGAGAATAGCTTCTCGGAATTTGCGTCAAGTCGTCATTGACTAAGGAAGTAGGCCGGTAAGGCGACAGACACCGACACAAGGTCAGACTCCCCAGATAGCTGAGGTGGATGCGCCTGGCTTTAGGTCTTGATGTTGGGCAATTATGGGTTATGTCGGGCTATGAAGACTGTCGGACGGAGTAGGAGGGTTGCTCGCCGGTGTATTCGCGATCACTGAGGCACATCGTATCGAGGAACGGCCGCGAGCGACCCGGGAGCCAGGTTCTATGAGACGGAAGGCATACTATTGGATCAAACCCCAGTTGATACAATATGATGAACGATCGCTCGAGGTGAATGTGTTGATAGCGTATGCGCGGAGGGGCAGATGTATGTATCGTTGTCGGCGAGGTTTTGTTACGTTGCACCCTTGCTGTATGTTAGCACCTTCTACGTTTGAAGCCGTTCACTGAAATATTATTTATGTCTCATATAAATAACATCGCGTGGGATGGTGCTCACTAAAGTGACAACCATATAGGATCGGATGGCCTTTGCTGTGCACCGGTTCTCTTGCAGCGAATCCCGCCGCTCTGACTTGCTCTCCATGGTTGAGTCTGATGGGACAGGCAATACGTACTCTATAGGTGGTATTGTGGGCTGCGGTAATGTCGACGTGGCGATGCTTGGTTTGCAGGTTGGCCGGGTTATTAGACAGAGAGACTTCCTTCGCGGTGATGCTCGTGATCGATAAGCAAATGTTTTCAAGGACATCAGTATGTATATTACCTATGCGGGAGACACCAAAACCCTCCAAGTCTAGTATTATAATGATCAGTGAGTTCGCAACGGAAGTGACGTGAACGCAACTAACATCTGCGTAATGCCGTAACATACAAGTCATCGAAAATCGGCTGGCGGCAATGAAAAAGCACAAGACAAGAACGAAAGATAAGAAAGATAACGAAACGGATCAACAACCTGTCTTGCAGACCGTTAACTGATATACAAAGCATCACGAAAGACATGATCTTGCTCCAATACGGAAGGAAACTAGATTGATGGCCATAGATGACAATAAACGCCCCAGCGGGCAAACCATTGACCAGTCTTCGAAAATACTTCCATTTGCCAGGCAACAACCTACTCAACGCGTCAATAACGTGGTTGCTCTCAAAAGAAGCAAGTGGAACAGTTAGAGATGGCAGGTGATAGAGGGAAATAGGAAGGCTGTGGGTGACAGGCCATGAGAAACAGGGGTAGGAGAGGACTTCACCGTCACAACAGGATGATGTGAATAGATGATCAAAGAGCAGCGCCAACCCATCAGTTACCAGACGGGGCGCTTTGCTACGTGTTTCTCAAAGATGTTCCAACAAACGCGATGGGCGCAGATTGTTCGCGTTTCACAAGAACAGGCATGACACAAACAAAATTCATGTTTCCTAAAAGGGGGGAGTAAATAATGTGATATTTACTGCTAAGCTTATATCTCCAACTTTCGATTCGTTCTTCCCTCTTGGAAACCCAAACTATGCGCCGGAATGACTCTTTGTTCGAAGGCCATTCGACGCGCTGTGGACGAGCCAAGCGATAAACCCTTTTGGGCTGTACATTTGCTTGTTGCATCGGGGCATGGGCTTCCTGGTCCTTGCGTTTGTACCACAACGCCATACAGATTAGCTGTTACAGACTGATTTGCTCAGCACAGGCCTTCCGCCGTCTCACAAGACTAGCCAACCCGCCTTGTCTACCCTATTGGCCAGCCACCTGCTTATGTGATGATTTCTGTGACTGACATCTGGCCAGACTGGCACGACGGCAGTGGAAAACATCTATTGAGTTTGTTGATAGTATTATGGCGTCAAAGGCTCCTGCCGTGACGTAGTCAGCTTTGTTTAAGACATTGCTAACATCTGTTTCTCTCCATGCTGTCGAGACTTAAAGAGTAAGCTCGCTCCTTCACCAACAGCAGATCAGCCATATCCAAATTCAAGATGTGCAAGTCTAACAACGCCGATGAGATCTGCCAAGTGCACATTGACGACTACATCTCTAAATACCAGAATGGAGTCAAGCCGTCAGTATTCTTTTGCTTTCACATCCGCGGTACAGTCCTCCTCGCCCTGCAGAACCGCACCATTGAGTCCAAAAGCACTGCGGAAAGACCACCATTTGCAGAGGAACTCCTGAACAATCCGAAGAACTTCTGGCCACTCCTCTCCAATTGTAATCTGAACTACAGCGGCAAGGACACTCGGGGTGGCAAATACAGCAAGATCATCCTGGCCGCTTTCCGTGATATGGTCAAATACACACAACGCAAGGCCGCCAAGCATGGAGCCCTAGTCAACATGCCTGCTGGGTGGACCTCAGGCAGATCGTTCAGCAACGAACGTGAAGCGGGGGAGTGGCTGCTGCAGATGACGAACCTGGACGCTTCTTCGACTTTGGGAGTAAAGAAGAAAAAGCCGTCTACCTACCAACAGGTTCAACGATCTCATGATACTCCCGATGCGCTGGCTTCTGCGCTACAGGGGTTGAATCTGGACGAGAGGCTTGGCAGCGAAGACATTCAAGAAGTCATGGTAAGTGTTCCAAGCGTTTCTACCAGTGCGCACAGCCTACTAATCGATTCTTCTAAGACTACGGTCATGCAAAAGTCTCCAAATAAGAAATCGAAGACAGGACAGGCGAAGCAACTTACATCGAAGACCATACGACGTCGGGGCGGGCACAAAAGGGTGGGATAATTATCAATTAATTCCTAGAAATAGTTTATGTCACAGCAATAGCGGGGGAAGTTTACACGTCTATGATTTAACGGCTCGATGTAGAAAGTTTTGTATGAATGGAATCACACTACCACGCCTTGTATTCGTATTTTAGTGATGACATCTGTTGGTTGGCTAGTCAGCTGAGTTCAGCCCTTCCCACAAGATGCAATCTACAACATATGACGTGCATAGCATCCAGCTACCGAACCCCCCAGATATCCTGATCTACTCTTGAACCTGAAGGCTTCTAAAACAGACCCTCGATAGCGTCGTCAAATACTTAGGGGCATGATCCCAGCCGTTACAACTGGCAAGGGTCATCAAAAAGGCTTTCATTAAAAGGTAGTGTATGACGCCCTACCTGTAGGTAGGCTACGTAGAGCACAAACAGTGCAAACTCCAGGGGCGGAGTATTAATATCAAGGACAGTACCAGAAGTGGAAGAATCGCTTGACAAACGTGACCAAAAGTGGCACTTATTGTCCGCAGGGACAAGTCGCCAAGTGGCGAATAGACTCTCCAACAGTGGAGTTCCACGCCCAGGAGGACAAAATGAACAATGATAATCCCAATAGTGGGATTATCATCTAGAACTCCAAGAGTGGAGTTCCATATCCAGAAGGACGAATTTGCAGAGGTAAAGATGCCAAAAGTGGTATCATTACCTTACGAGAACGTAAGGAAAATCCAGGAGGACAAATTGCAAAGATAGTAGAGATTCCAAGAATGGAATCACACTTTGCAAATGGTAAAGAAAGTCCAGGCGGACAAATTGCAAAGATGATGAAGATTCCAATAGTGGAATCTCACCGTGTGAAGGGTAAATAAAGTCCATCAGGACAAGTTTGCAGAAATAGGTTCCAACGTTGGAGATATAGATTTTGGAGGGGAAAAGCCCAGAAGGCAAATCGTCAAGGCCAAGGGCGCCAAACGAGACATGGTCAATCCAGCAGGGTCCAAACGTGGGTCGCCTGTCGAGAAGAAATCTCATCACTTGGAAACACCCTCCAACTCACCATCATGTCACCCAGAGAATAAGTTCTCATGGAGTGGCATAATGGAGATGCACTAGCAACAACAAGAGAGCTATATGGCATCGTGAACAACACGTTCAATCAACTCGCCACGATTCAATCCGTATTCGATGGTTCCCTGTCTCGATTACACATGGAATTAAAGGGTGACGAATACCATTCACTTGACGAAAAAACGGAGGGTGAAACGTTATACTCGGACTCTCTAGAACACAAGAATCTGTTGGCAAACGCAGTAGTCTGGCTCTATGGTACCGGTACTATCGTGGAGGACGTTGAGGAACAGACGATAAAGTTGAAAAACGATGCAAAATGGTTCGAGGAAACACGAGACGAATTGTAGTACCAGTTAGATGACTTCGATCAAGAAAGGTGGCTGTGGCTTTGGGGTTGGCTCCCATCTTCGGCGTCACAGGCGAAAGAGGAATCGTATGAGGAGGTTGTTGCATCAAACTGGAAGATTGCTAGGAGAGCGACGCAAAGGTTGAAGGCTTACTTTCAGGATTATCAGTGGTAGTTTTGGAATTTATAATAGCACAATAGAAGAGATTGGTGTTGTTGAACATGCTATCCTTATACTTAGAAAATGAGAGATATTGATGAATTGCCCTTCCCACTCTCATTACGTATGCATTTGTTGGTACGTCTTGAAGGTTATGCCATTCAAAGATTTTGAATAGCCCTTCTCACTGTAGCAAGTTCAGATGTCCAGGTACGAGCCGGGTGACCCAATACCCTGTTTCTTCTTGCGACTTTATTCTTGCTGCCATGGTCGCTCGTTTTACCCTGTTATGTCTGAATACTCCGTACCCGCCTTTCCAGTCTATTGTCTCAACGTCCTCCTTCTGACCTAAAGTCCTACTCTGTAGACACCGCTGACCTGTCATAACATGCAAGACCGGGCGTGGCCAGCTGTCTGGGCTCCATGTTTCCAGTGCAGGGATAATCTCTTTGTTACATTATCGTCAGCCAATCCCTTGACATACATGTCATCCATGACAGTTCTAAGACAAGACGTGATAGCCGTTCAAATGAACGCCCAATTGCAACGTCCTATTCCAGTACAACCAGCTGATGGCTTGTGCGGATCCTAAGAGCTCAAATGG
Source organism: Fusarium citri (assembly GCA_004367485.1). Taxonomy (NCBI): domain Eukaryota; kingdom Fungi; phylum Ascomycota; class Sordariomycetes; order Hypocreales; family Nectriaceae; genus Fusarium; species Fusarium citri. The sequence goes on from QHHH01000281.1 coordinate 15,749, forward strand.
GTACTTGGTATGTATTTTGTGTTTATGAAACCTTTTTTAATAAGTGGCTTTGTTTAGATGCGTTTGGTACCATCAGAGGCCACCTGTTGGTGAATAGGAAGCCCTTTGTTCAACCAAGCGCCCAGGTGGGTGCTCACCTTGGCGTAGGTTATTAACCGCCCTTTCGCCACGCATCATTTAAAGGGAATTTACTTCTTCCATTATACTTTCACTACCAAGCATGGACTGCGATATCCTCACCACAGTCTCGCATACCTCATCATCCACCATCCTCTTTCGCCTGCTCTTGCTCGACGTTCAAAAAGATCGCAACAGCTTCCAACAGATCCAGCAGCCTTGCCTTTCCGAACTCGACGACATGGTATACAACGCCGATGACAACACTCGCCTTCGGGCGCGTCAAATCCAGCGTTTCAACGAATACTACCCTAACCAGATCAGTACCAACGATGTCAATCTGGCAGAACGTATAGCCCCAGACTACCTCCATGAACGTTACAACGCCGAGGGAAAATTTCCCAATAATTGGATTGCGAAGCCGAAATCGTTACCGGTGGTTCTATCAACCTTTCGAAAGAATGCTGCTGTTCTGTTGGGTCTGCAGGAAGAACAGGAGGCTGTCGAACAGAATCCCGCCGGGAAGTCAGCATTCAACTCCGCTCCCCAACAAGCTGCTATTGAAACAACAGCAGGCCAGCAGAAGCCAATATTGGACAACGGCCTCAGCACGCGCAAGCCAGATCAGTGCTCATGTAAGCACGCCCACCGCGAAATTGATGCACTTAAGGCCAAACTCGACAAACAACGGGCTAAACACAAGGATGACTTGAAACGAAAGGATAAGGAGATCGCTCAGAGAGGAAGGATGGTCAACAGCAGAAGTGGGATTGTTAAACCGGAGAATTTGGAAATTCTGAGGACGATGTTGGAAAAACTAAGGGTCAGTAGAGAGAAGCAAACACATTGATGGGTACTCTGAGTTATGGTAGAATTAGATGATTAGTCACATTTAAGAAATAAATTGTTTGTTTTCGAATAACGCCTGACTCCCCAGGCATTACTCTCTAAGTATACACTACGTTGTTTAGTATTGTATCTTCTACAGTAACCAGGTAGTGAGCACACTACAGTCATTCCCTTTGTTCTCTTTTTGTTACAAGTAATTTAACTTGACTCTTTCATTTTTACTCTTCCCTTTTTTTTCATTCTTACTCTCGCATCATTCGTTCTGAATTCTTATGTCTTTTGTCCCAACATGTCTCAGAACGATATCCTCAAGCGCACCTTGACGTACAATTCCCGGTCCCTACGTCAACAACTACCGCACTCTGCACCTCTGTGTCACAACTACCCTGAGCCAGCAACAGAAACCAACAGGCGCATGTCAACCGGTAATAGGCTCGGTCCTCAGTCTCAGGGCGACCATACTCTGTACAATCACACCTTGCGTATCCCAATCCGTATAAAGCAAGCCCCACAACTACACACTATACAGCTCCATGTTCATCCAAATTGGACGCCTATCGGTGATACGACAACTATTCACATGCCCCAGTCCAAAGTCGTGGTGTCTAATGACCCGGTGGCTGGTGAAGACAACGTCACGCTAGGCTACGAGGTTGTGGATTTGCAGGATGCCTGGGATAGGTCCCAAGGATCTCATGAAAGTGGAATATCTGTGTCAGTCAGTCAGGAATCATCCGAACCTGGATCTGTTCCAACGACTGGTCTTGCCCCAAGGATCAACTTTATCAACGCCACCAGCCTACTCAACACCGCAAACGTCTTCAGCGCCGTCATTATTATCTTTATTCTCCTGTCTCCCTACATCGGCCATCCAGCATGTATTCTCCCCACAATATCAACCTCCACTGCAAAATTCACTATCCCGCTCACTGAGGATATCTCCCATGTCCACACCACCTTCCGCGAAACCGTGGTACCCTTCAGATCGCGCTGGGAAATTGACTACCTTATCAAGGTCACACCCTGGAGCTTTTTCTGCATGCTCGATATTGAGCTACACGATGTAGTAAGAGGTCTCAATGCATGGGGACACGCTTCCATCCCGGGGCCCGATTCAAAGCTGCACGACCAAATTCGCGGATTGAGGCGCAGTATTCCTGTCTTTCGACCTTCCGACTCCGATCCATGGACACCATTCGCCTGGGCATGTACTAGGGTTGTGGAATACACTGTTCGTGACTCGGCCGCGCGTATATTCAATGCTCCTACGCCGGCCAAGAAGATTGACATGATTTCTATCTATTGGTACCGCATGAGTTGCTATAATCAGAACCTGATCAGAACAACGGAGGCTCTGGGGCGCTTAATACAAGGTTTACGACCTACGGAGGAAGTGCTGGTACAGATTCGCCAACAGTTACTCGCACAACAAGACCACCCAAACTACACAATACACAAAGAGGATGGGTGAATGCCAGAACTTCTTGAGACAATCGACTACAGGCTGCTTCAAATAGTCCATCAAGTAAAGCTATTTGACGATATGATACCGCCTGCTGTAGCCAAGCTCAAGCAACTAAACCAGACTATCTCTCGGCAGTATAATATCTGGAGACAGCAAAAGCCGATTGTTGAGAAGGCGATTGTATACGAGCCGAAGTCCTGGTTCCCGTTAGTTACAGGTCGCACGAAGGTGGAAGAAACCTGGAGCGGTGTTTCGCCTGATGAGTTGGAGTTGATGGATGATGAGGGTATACTTGGAATGGCCTCCCAGCGTTCCACTTCGCAGGACGGAGACTATGGGGCTAATGAGTGGGAGAAGGGTCATTTTGCGAGGCTGCGTAAGTAATTTGGTGTGCGTAACCGCCCTCGTGTGAAGAAGGGTTGGTACAGTTGGTTCAGCTGGTTGGTATAAGCTGAGGTTGTTCCCGAATGAAGCCTCGGGTTCAGTTTACTAGTTCGATATATCTTATAAAAACACTCCAATTTAACTGTTTCTGCTACGACATTCCTTGCGTACTTCGGTGCATTCTGGTTCGAGTAAAAGTTAAAAGTGTATTAGCTACTGGCAAAGAGCCAGCCAAGCCAGATGCGAGGTTTATCTGACACAGCAAAAGACAGGAAGAAGTTAACACCGGCTCTTTTGCCACAAGGCGCAGTAGACAAAGCAGTACGCCGATGAGAATAATAGCCACGGAGTGCTACCGCTAAGCAGGAATATATGCACATTTGATCGGCCGCGATCTTGCCCTATCAAACTCGCCAGGGAAGAGATAAACCTCAGTGGTATGTATCTTCATTGTTTGTCATGAACATGATATAGCCATCCAAACATCCATAACGCACGAAACTAAAGTCATACAGCCAGGCAACGGATGCTAGCAGAAGCTTGCAAGCTGTCACTAACCCATGATCTTGCTCAGAATCCCAAAAGTCACTGTTACTGGCAGAGACTCGAAAGATCAAATCAAAACGTAAATTAGGCTTGGTCTACTTAGATTAACTATGCCAACTCAAGTCAGGGCCAAGTCCAATCCAGTTCAAGTACCATGTACCTTAATCTTTCAACAAGGCGGCTTTACTTGACTCGTTGGAAGCTTTGTTTGAGACATAATGCAAGAGGATTTGTGAGTAGGCCCGGAACATGGCATAAACACAGTCCTCTGCTTGACAAGACGAACCCTCGATAAATTTCCGGGTCGAGATGAATAGGCTTTCTGTCGTCGTAAATTTCATCCATCGGTTGGTGATCGGATGTATCCTCACTATTCATCGTGAAAATAAACCCCTAAAGAGGGTTCTCTAAGTAGTAAAAGTTGTTAAGCCTGTAGTAGTAGACCATAGGCAGTTGAGATGATACCCCCACGGAAGGATCGCCACAGCGTTGAAGACGAAAGCTAGCATGGCTGCGCATGGGTGAGTTAGGACCAGGTTTGGGATCCATTGATTACCGGCTCGGCAGCCGCCTTGGCACTCTAGGTGCAGAAATTCAACTCCAAAAAGGGCCAAGCAAATGAGCCCGACGAGACACTGATGTAAAACTCGAGATGATGACTTGCCTAGTTAGTCCTCGCCCCTATCAAAGGTTTGATGATGCCTTTTGCAAGGTTGCTGACGAACAACTTAACAATGAACAAAAGTTCCCAAGATTGTCCATTTTTGAAAGATCACGTGGTTGGTATCCGGGTAGGACGGCAGAAATCGCCCCAGATAAGAGCAAAGGTAACCTATAACCAGATTGCGATGTGGTATCGGCAACATTAAGCTTGAATCCATTGTCGGCGCTTCTCGGCGACTGTCAAAGGTTCCAGACCCCAAGATTGGTTGCATTTGACGTGCGTTACAAAAGGTCGCCGCTATCTTGAATGTTGGTCGTCCCCGGACAAGAAGACCCCATTGTTTTGGATGGCAAAGTCCATACCTATTCCCGTTGAGATATTGTCAATGCCCGTGCATTGGATACAGCCAGTGCTCACTGATTGTTGTGACCATATTGTGGAGGAGCTTTCAGTTCATTAGATCAAACTGTATGAGTCCCCAAAGCATAGTCTCTTCCACTAGCGATGTCACATTTAAACCTTATCAATTGAGTGCCGACAGGCTTATCCCATCCTTCTGGAACAAGAAAAAAACGGCCCTGCGGAGTACTGCGATATATGTTAGCTTAGCTTACCGACCAACACTATACGAAAAGGCTTCTAGATCATGAGGCTTTTATGATTATCGCTAAGGGACCTTTTGTTGCGGGACCCCGGTAAGTCGGCATGTCGCAATCAAGCACAGTCCAACAGCAATTGGTCCTTGGACCAATCAAAGCTCTTCTGTAACAGTTGGATCCTTACACAAGTTCCCATCGTGACAGAAAAGGCATATATTTGTTAGTGCGGCTCTCCCAGGAAGGAAGTGGATGGACACACTAAATGCGGCAGTCACCCCAGTTTTGGGGAGCTGCAACACAACGTGGCCGGGGTGGGATAGCCAACTAATGCTAAAGAGGCAGGCTACCGAGGTTTCAATATCGTGTCGGATCTTGAAGAGCAAGCTAACGGTCGGATATGAGGAACGGAAGGTAACATGCCAAGGTTTGCCTGGCAAAAGAACCCCTCGAGACTGGGGAAATGTCTGGAAAGGATGCCATGTCTTATCATTATGTTCCCTGATATGCGATCTAGACTCGATAGATGTTACATTGTTTCATTATCAAGGTCTATGGTGTCACCTTCCATCAAACCCACTCTGATTCAGATATAATCTGGGGTGGTCGCATTACTCGATGGAACCGTAAGAGGTGCTTGAGCAGTAGACTTACATATCGTCTAGTAACTCGGGTGTCGATTCCACCTTTCTTATCCATTCTGAGGATCGACGTACTGGAACATGGCATCCAACGAGATTGAGGCCAAGGGGCCTCGCGGCCCCGATGGTACCGAGGCCTCGGTATCACCAGTCCACAGCGCCGACGAGAAGAGCGTCAACATTCCCAAGAAAGCGGCCCTGGACTCCGAAATCCTTCCAGTTGAGCGCAACGACGACAGCGACAGCGACAGCAAAGATGCGATCATCGTCACTGGTGCCGATGCCTCGCGCCACTTACTTCCCATGCGAGACGACCATGACAGCGCTTTGACATTCCGAAGTCTTCTCCTGTCTTCCGGCCTTGCCTGCTTCCAAGCTGTGATGTACCAGATTTACACTGTAAGTTGTGATGCTCTGGCAAGCATAAGTATTATCTAACATCAGCCAGTTCAAACCCACCATGATCACCATTCAGGGAACATTCATCGTGCTCATCTCATACTTCATCGGAAACGCTTGGGCCTTCGGCCTTCCTCGCGGAGACAAGTTCGAGGCTCGGTGGAGAGCCAACGGTAACACTGGCTCGGTGCCGTTCTGGCTCAAGGTCATCAAGTTCATCAACCCTGGTCCGTGGGGTCTCAAAGAACATGCCATCTGCGCCATCACAGCCACTTCCGCTTCTAATGCTGCCGCAAGTGTTCAAGTCTTTGCCGCCCAGGATCTCTTCTACGACATGCCGCTGAGTCCCACCACTGTGATCCTGAGTACCATTTCCATTGGCCTCTTTGGTTATGGTTTGTGTGGTGTGATGCGACCTGTGGCGGTTTGGCACGTCGATGCCGTGTTCTGGAGCAACTTGCCGACCGTCAAAACACTCCAGGGTCTGCATTGGCAGGAAGTCAAGGACTCTAAGCCTCTTAGGTATTTCTGGTACAGCTTTACAGGAATGTCGTTGTATGAGTTCTTTCCTGCTTATATCTTCCCTTGGCTTAACTCCGTTTCCATCCCGGTATGTTACCTTCGCGATGGGGTCTGTATATACACTACTAACTGCGTCAATAGTGTCTTGCTGCTATGAAAGCAACCGGTGAAAAGGCCAAGCATCTCACCCACGTCTGTGGAGGAGCTACCAATAACGAAGGTCTTGGTCTCTTCACAGTCTCTCTTGACTGGCAATATGTAAGTCATAAGCTAAATGGTGTCCGTGACTATGCTGACATTCCTAGATCACCTCATTCAACACCTCTCTTCCTCTTCCCCTCCAGGCCCACATGGCTGTTGGATTCTTCGTCTGCTACATCGTCATGGTGGGCATCTACTACGGCAACGGATGGGGTGCCAAGTCCCTTCCTTTCATGTCCACTCGACTCCTCCTCCAGAACGGCACGACCTATCCAATTGCTGAAGTCTTCGAGGGTGGAGTACTCAACGAACAGCGCTTGTTGGATATTGGCCTCCCCCGGTTGACTGGCACCTTCGCCTACGCCATGTTCATGGCTAACGCTGCGGTATGTCCCAAGATCATTTCAATCGCAGCATGAGCTAACAAGTTAGATTGGCGCCCTCATCCTCCATTGTATCCTCTTCTGGGGCAAGGACGTTGTCAAGGCGTTCAAGAGTGCCAAAGAAGGTCGCTACGATGATCGTCACCACGAACACATGGCCAAGAACTACAAGGAAGCTCCCTGGTGGTGGTACATTGCCATTCTTGTTGGCAGCTTCATTCTCGGTCTCATCGTCGTGATCAAAGAGAACATCACACTCCCTATCTGGGCCTACGTCGTATCACTCGTTGTAGGCTCCATCATTGCGCCAGTTGTAAGTTTACGCAGTAGAATCGCAATTAACAATTTGCTAACTCAATGTTCAGAGCACTTTGCTCTACTCTAGGTACGGAAACGGAATTGCGACCAACAATCTGTCAAAAATGCTGGCTGGTCTCATGCTTCCGGGAAAGCCCGTGGGCAACATGTATTTTGCTGCATGGTCTCACAACGTCATTTCCAACGCTGTCAACCTGTCCGGTGATCTCAAGATGGGCGAATACCGTGAGTCTCTCTCCTTTCCTTTCAGTTACGATGTTGACCTTGTGTATAGTTAAAATCCCCCCAAGAGTCATGTTCCTCACTCAAATCTGGGGAACCATCCTCGGAGGCTTTATCAACTACGCTGTCATGATCAGTATCGTAGGAAGCAACCGAGAACTGCTCAAAGACGGAGATGGAAACTCTTCTTGGAGTGGTGCCACGATGCAGTCTTACAACACCAACGCAACCTCATGGGCGCTGGCTGGTTACCTTTACAAGATCGGTGGTACTTATGAACTCGTGCCCTTCGGTCTCCTCGTCGGTGCCAGTCTGGTCGTTATACATCGCATTTTCTACAAGGTACAACTCTTTCACTTCAACTTCTATAAAACACATACTGACACGTTCCAGTTCTTCCCCAAGATCAAGAATTTCGATGTCGCCGATATCAACTTTGCTCAATTCATCCAGTACGCTGGTTACATCCCTTATAACCAGAGTCAAACATGCGTCATCTTGAGTCAGTTGGGATCCGGCTTCTTCGTCCAATACTACCTTCGAAACTACCGCCCGCGCATTTTCAGAGACTACTCGTACCTGGTGACAGGTGCTTTTGACGGAGCAAGTCTCACTGTTCTTTTCATCCTTTCCTTTGCCGTTTTCGGTGCTGGTGGTCCTGGACATCCTTTCCCAACTTGGTGGGGAAATAACGCTGATGGCAATTATGATCTTTGCCCTGTTCCCGAATAAGTTTGGTGGTATTGAAGGGGTGTACGTAGAAGATTTGCGATGCTTATGTATAGTTGTGACAATAAACTGGGGTACCTTGAGACCAGCCTTGCAGACGCTGAGCCATACGCAGTGAATCACCAATTACTAAACCAATGTTTCGATTCTTCTCTACCAATGCAATCGTGATCCATTTGCGTTCGGGCACTAACAAAGATGCTGTTTGATGGCGCCGTGTCTGTCCCAGTTTGATCTCCACCCCGACCCGGACATGCGCTAGCTAGTCTCATAGCGGCTATACGCAACACTGGTATCGGGTAGCCATGGAAACTTTTTGCTGAGAATCGACATATATTATAACGGTCTACTAGTATGTTGCTTTGAAACTTTAACTTCTGTATTTAATTGCTCGATATAAGTTCGGTCTAACTTATGGACTTGAAAATGATCGTACGGTGTTGTTCTATATTTATTTGTTCTCGGGTTCTTGTCAAGTCAACGCAAGACATTGGTCCCCTGAAAGCGTTGCATTTCCAGGCCCACGCTTCTCCAATGATCCATTTTGACAGCACCAATATGAAGGCACAGTGGATTAATTTCCCCATTTGCTAGAAAGCTGGACCGCACCAATTTTCTCCGAATGACTCTAAAACACTCTAGTAATCTTTCACAACAGAGTGGAATTATCGCTATGAGATTGTCATCATTCCATTCGCTCAACTTTGAACCGTTGGTTCAATCGCCCGAGAGTCCCTTGGCATTAGTCACTCAGCTACATAACAGCCAACCAACAACAAGAAAGTGGATCTTTTGAAATGAGGTTGTCGCTAAGAATTCCCAAAGCGACACCTTGGCACTCCATTTGTCGGAAGTCTGGCAGAACTTCTAGGCAGACACTTCATGTGGAGTTCAGCCTTAGATAGACCCTGGCGCGATTCAGTGGATTTTTTGCTTAAGATGGATGACCTAGACGTCCATTTTGATTGTCTTCCACTCTCCTCTACCTTTTTTCCCCCTGCGGTCAAACTCTTTGAAGATGAGGATACTGGCAATCATTTTGCACTGCATCCGATACAGCTGGCAGTGTTTCAAGAAAGTGTTGCGCACCCTCAAATATGTCTTCTGGCTCACGTTGCCCTTATCAGGGTTTACTATCTTACTCTCCTTAATCCAAGGAATCATTCTTGGCAAATGGTATCATGAAACTCAATTGCAACAACCGGCCTTGCTTACAGGGAACCTGATCAACATCAAAACATACGAATGGTTCAAAGAGCCATATGCTGAAAATCCTCTCTACATCCCTCGAGCCCCATATCGTATCAAGCAGCTGCACAACCCTCTCACCTGGGCCCAGGACGTTGGGATCAGTAGACCCAAGGGTTGGAAAACTGACAATGTCGGGGTTTTGGCTTATTTCAATGCTCTCTACCGCAAATCGCGTTGGTATCAACCAGGATGGCATCATTGGATTTATCTTTCGGCGAATGAGCAGCCGTTGAATGAGACTTGGAATGAGGACCCATGGGATAGGGCTTTTCTCGACTTGCTGGAACATAGAGACCGGTACGAGCCGCAGAAGAGACGGAACTTCAACTATATCACCTGTCCACGCAGCTTCCTCTGTTCGATATGGAAAATTGATGGGCCGGCGCTGCTTCACTTCACCAACGAGCCAATCAAACGGAACGAGACTCAAAAACGGTCACGGAAACCAATTCTTGATCCCGTGCACGTGCGCGTCTTTAACCTTCCTCTCAACGAATCGGTCATCCCTGGGAGGTTTCCTACCCACTTTGAGCAAATGCGATCTATCACAGCCAGCAACTCAACGTATTGGACCAAGCATGAGAAGTACTCCAATTTTCATCTAGTCCGTGGACAGGCTCTCAAAGTCCTCGCGAGGCTCCAAGATAAATACCCAAAGACATTGGGCCTGCTTACCAAAGTCGAAGATAAATGGACCAAGCTCATCAGTGCAGATGGCCTTTACCTCATCGAACTCCCTCGTATCTTTGCATTCCTCGCTGGAGCTCTTCCAAGTCATTATGGGTTGAGATACTGGGAGTATTTTCGAATGTGGCGAAAAGATCGTGAATATGATCGGTCCCCGGAAGGGAAGGAGAACAAGCCAGTAGGACCAGATCCTGTCGCACGGCAGCTTCAAGGCTTTCTGGATGTTTTGAGCGATGAGGACAAGGAGGGGTGGAGTAAAACGCATAAAGGAGGTATGATATTGGATAGAGTTCAGAAGGGGCTAAAGAACAAGGATTGGGATGGAAGGGATGATGTTCTTGCGGCTATCGAGGCTGCTGTAGGCCCTTAGGATATGAGATTTCCTCAAGTCTGCAAGTATAAACTTGGCATCATTACTGCTTTCACAACCATCCCATGCATTTTCAGCGCCTAGATATTGTGAATCTCTCAACATGATCGAATAGTAAGTATATCTATTGGAACTAGACGGATAACTGTCACATACGACCATACCTACCAGAAAATACGGGATCCCGTCCGCTCTCCCATAGTCAAGCTGGTAAGGGGCGGATTAGTAGTTGGGTCGGTGACGACCAGCGAATCCCCGCTGTTGTATGTNNAGCCCTTGGCTGGAGTGACAGCCCCACCATTTTGACTGCATCCGCCAAGCTCATGTCTATTCGTTGAGGTTATATCCATTGAAGTCTTCGCATCCGTACATTGCCCAGACTGTTGAAACGACGATACATCGCAGATGACTTTCCAGGTGCCTACAAGAGATGCGCTGACCGGCACCGAGTGCTACCGAATCTCAGCCACCAAAGCTTGGCACGACCGCGAATCAACTTAGTGCTGGACTACAAGTGAGTAGCCAACCGCAAGAGCAATTGGCGTTTCCATCAAGGCATAAACACCATATTTTCATTAGATTCATCAAGGTTATGGCGGGGTACTGACTAAAACTGGGTCTGTTGGGGTTACCTGAAAAGTTGCGAAGGCTATTTGAGCTCCGGGAAGGTGTGGTGTTGCTGGACCGCGTTACACCTTGATTGATCTCAAGGGAAAATTTGAACTATTAGCAACGTTATCAGACTACAGCTTCGCATTGCAATAGCAGATTCCAACGCATGACTACGCCAGAGCTGCGTGTATTTAAGTCAGTATATGCATGACTGATGATGAATTCTACTCCAATATCTTAAAACTGTTCATCATCAACAGGTTTCCGTATTTGCCTCCTTGTCATATGCTTTGATCTATGGCCATCTAGATCTCTGCAAGATGCCACTTGATCTTCCAAAATTTCTGCTATCATCTTTAACCTCAGGGCATAGCCTCCAAGCACAGGGGCACACCCCCGAAACCCTTCGAAAGCTATTATGTCTGGGAATCAATAATAAAACCTCGGCCTGGAGGTTGGCACTTGGCACTTAGTACACCACCTCTCGATCGCTCAGAAGCGCTGCCCTTGATAGATTTGGTATCTGCCGCGATGCTACTCACAAAGTGTTAGTTTGTCTTGAAGCGCAATGATTGAGATGTAGATGGTCGAGAACATACCTTTCGTGGCTTTGGGAACTGTGAGGCACTTGAAAAATAGGGGCGGTGGACGATGCAAAGGCAGGTGCTCGAGTATTGGCATTACGAAACTCTGCAGCGGCCTATATGAAGCTGGCCAAAGTCCCATCATCATACTCGTAAGGGTACGCTTCTTCCATCATGGTTCTGTATGACATACTCTCGTTGTGTGGATGCGAACGAGCCCAGAGAAACTCTGAACTGTTGGAAAAGGGGTGAGAAACTTGGATCGGGCGGCGATCGGGGCCATATAGGCTAGCGCCTCTCTCTGATTGAGTATTTATCGCTTCGTCGGATCTCTTGTCCTCTCCTTTGACAATGGCGTTGAAACCGTTTGAGGCTTCAAGTCTGCCAATACTCACTTCGCCGGGGGGCAGGTCGTAGGAGTTGGTGATGAACAAGGTTGGTCCCGGGTGTGGCGTGGGTGGGATCTGACCCAGGCTGCAGCTAGAGACATCGCTGGAACCCATGAAGCCGGTCACGTCGCTTTCGGGCTGACTTATGAACTCGCCTTCAAACTCGCTGCAGAGACCAATCACGTCGACAGGGTCCGTGATGACAGGGCTGGCGCCACGTAGAAGGCGCTTGGGACGTACCTCGTCAGTCTGCACGCCGATAGAACGCTTGCCAGCTCGCTTCTCCAGTTCTTCAAGATCGAAGAGTCGTGAATGTACTTGAGCGATATCATTTGAGTACAGGATCCCTTCGTGACCTTGTTGAGACGCCCTTGTGACGAGACATTGGCGGATATGGTCAAGACTGCACTCTCTTGGGATTGGCTGAAGCGCCCATCTCCAAATAAGGGCGGCAAAGGCTTGCAAATCGCAAACAC
>QHHH01000282.1:0-55580 GCA_004367485.1 Fusarium citri
CTTTTATTCCGACCCACCTGCCTGGATGCTCAAGATGAAGATGTTAACAATTGCAGTTTACGGGAACTAAATTTATCAAAGAGTATCCGCGTTTCCGACTCTTGTAAATGCTGATTAAGAATGACTTGTCGCAACTGTCCGCGTCTTGAAGGTCGAACATTTGCATCCTTGAAGAAATCATGCGGAGAGTTGGGAACATTCGTCACGTTCAAGCATTTTGTACCGAAAAACGACATCCTAAGTCTGAGTACTGACGATATAACGAGCGGCAAAAAGCTAAGATAAATTCGTATTACAACATATCAATGCTAGTTGCAAGCTTCTATTAACAGCTTATTGTGACATGTGCAATTGATCTGTTCGAAGGTATAGGGTACAAACAGAGGCGTTGACAAGTTCGTTGTCCAATCGGGCAACGACGGATGTAACCGACGGGTAAACTGCCCGAGCCAATTAAAAAGCACTATGGTGTTGACACGTTTCGTGTCTGAAAGCACCATCGGACGCGCTTTGCTCCTGCCTTTACATATGTTGGGTTCTGGACTTTTTGTCGTCTTGCTTGTATGTAAATTAAGATTGTCTTAGAGACTTTGTTTAAACAGGTTTATGGAGACTTCGCCACAGACTTAACGAAGCTCGCTTAGAATGCATAAAAACATTTGGGGGTTCCTTGTCTTGAATTGTAGCCTCTTGGCAGATAGGAATAGAGCAAGGTGTCGGGGGCTGATGACTCAGCTTACCATTGAGAAGGATCAAATGGTGAGCGCCAAGATTTAGATGGAAAGAATATGTTTTGTCTGTATACGAATTCGCTAAGGAGCAAGGCTGACTGGGATCAGGCGATGTACGAGGGATTTATTCCTTGTAAAGCTTCTGGATTCCGCACCCCAGGATGGGGATATATAAGGTTAATTTACGGATGCAGTTCTTGTGGACTTGTACACATGTTCACGGTCCTCAATTCTTTGAAAAATATACAGAGCCCGAGATTCCCTTATCGCACTCGCACACAGAGTCTTAGGGTCCAGACCCGACGGTGTCTTGGCTATACTCACTCCACATTGCTTGCCAAGCACCAGTCAGCTGCCACGCTGTACTTGCGCGCGCGGGGACTGGCTCTATTGCGCCCCTAGACAGCGGTAGAATCCTACGAGTGGATCGATCAGAATCCTACGAGTGGATCTGCCGTGCTTCGAAGGATTCAAGCGAGAGACGCTTATATAAGCGCACCAAGGACCCCTAGGTTGGGGGCGGGGATAAACTTGGCTAACCAATAGGACTGTTGCGTGACAGATTCTTGTAAAATTTCCTTGTAATGAGTAGTATCTAAAGTAGCTAGATATTTCCGTGCATGTAACGTAGGGGAAAAAAGGACATGGGCCCATAACTAGAGTCAGGTGAATACACCATTCATATGTAGATGTATACGAGCTGCCTAGGGTTCTTGGCAGACCCCATCTTACGTTAGTAGCGGCTATGCACAGGAAAGGAAGGCGCAGTTCAGATACCTTCGAAAGCAGAGACTTGCGAAAGATATGCTCAGAAAAGGAAGGTGCCGGTTAGATGTCTTTGAGAGCAGAGACTTGGAAAAATTATAAAGACCACAGCCATTCTCCCCTTAGTTTGCAATCAACAGCTCAATCAGCAACGCAATCCTCAACCACTCTTCTACTCTAGAACTCTCTACATATCAACAAATACTCAAGATGAAGGCTTTCACCTCACTCGTTCTTCAATGCGCCGCCGCAGTGAGCGTCGCTGCTGTGGTAAGGCTTACACCTAATTCTCCAGAAAGGCAATCAACAGTATGCTGACTCTCTTCTAGGCTCTTCCTGACGGTACTCAGTTGGCCGCTGCTCCTATGGAGGGTTACAAAATTGTTCCCATGCAATGGAAAGGTGTTATCAAGGAGGGAGAGGCTGCCGTTTCCCTGAATGGTACTATTGAGGTAAGACATGTGCAAACACTCTTAGCTTTCTGTAACTATACTAACACTAAGTCACAGTCGGTTATCGCTCAGATCAAGGAGCTTAACCCGGAGTTCGAGATGGTGGAAGAAGAAGAGGACGTCTCCGCCTCATCTGGACTTGAAGCACGCAACCCAGTAAGATACATCTTCATTGCTATTCCTCTTAGCGACACATTCTAACCGATAATCTAGACTCACATCATTTGCAATGTTGGCGGAAACGGCGGTAACGTCGATGTTAAGGCTGCCCAACGCGAGAATAGGTACCTTCGATCTTTGGGCAACAGTGTATGCGGTGTGAATGGTGGTCCTGGCACGTGCGCTCGCGTCTCCTGCTCTTATGGCGATGCCATCTGGCTTTGCAACGACAACAGACACTACATCCAGCCTAGATGCAGCTACTTGGCTGACTATGTTGATCGTATTATTGCGCGCTGCAAGACGACAACCAAGAGCCCACCTTGCACAGTCAGGCCTTGCCCTCCTAGCTGGAGTGCAGACTTCGTTCGGGGTCAGCAGTTCGACAGTGACAACTACAACGTTATTGTTGGACGAAGCAACTGCTAAACCTCTGACCAGCAGCATCATGGTTGTCTTGATAACTATGATGAACGTTGCATTGCGGCCTCCTGCAAACGCGGGGAGCCAGGACTCGGACCTTACTGATAGAGACTTTAAGCTGCTAGACTAGATTACATTCTTCCGATGCCTTTTCAGGCCTCGTGTCAATTAAAATGGAGAACGTCTTCACTATTCATCAAATAGCGCGTTTATGTGAAAACTCAGAAGACGGATCTTTTGCTCGTCTTGCTCAACTATAGGAGCTTGCCACCCTTGTGTTAGAAGTGGCAAATGGGAAGCCTCGGCGGGAATGGAGCCCAACGAGCGCTAGGGGCTTATTGCTAGATCTAAAGGAATCACAAGATAAGTAAAGATCATCTGACTGTCTTGTTTAATCGCTTGTGTAATGGAAACCCGTTGCTACAAATCCATTGATACGCGCCAAGTCTTGCAAGTCTCTCGCACCCGGCTTGGCTCTTCCAAACTCGGATGAGAATTCGAGTGAGACCAAAGAGAAGGTTATCCCCCATCTTTGATCGACAAGGAGTGCAAGCTGTAAGACGGCACCTCAATTCCCAACCTTCTCTACTCAACCAAACTCCTGCAAGGCATCATAGATATCCAAGACAGGGGCAATGGCGATTATACTAAGCCAGAGGGTTATCAGTTCGTCCGGTTCCCTCCCACGGTCTTGTTAGCGTCCAACTTGCGGACCAGACTAACGTTCACAACAAAAACTTAGACAATATGGTCCCGGAGGCGGTGTCCAAGCTTCCCCATTAAGAGACCATCCGCTGGTTCTACCTTCAAAGATTCTAGAATTGAGAAGGCGGCCTAGACCGAAGACAGGAAGCCTGCACCGCCTTCTCGAGACTAAGGCTGTCCTGAGTCCCTGAGATGTTCGACATTCTAAAAGATTCATAGACTCGCTTGCACATCTTCTATTTCAACGCACGGGTTTCAATCACGAGAATGCTGCCAATACTTAGTTCTATGCCCAAATTCACACCGGGACCAAGCCTCGAGGAGATAGATATATCACGGACAAGAAGGTCCTTGTTGTGCTAAACGATTGCAGAGCTGTGGTGAGTAACTAGACAGTGTTCAACCATCAGAACGTTATTCCGATGTAGATGTTGAGAACATATCTTAAATCGTCAATAAGGTATTATAAATATATGCTACCTGCGATAAATTCAACGTTCTATACTAGTGTACAATGCTTATAGTCTCACATTCGTTATAATGACAGCGAAGTCTTTCCTCACCATAGTTCAACCCTCAAGTGGTGGATGATAAAGGGAAGAAGAAGATGAATCTTACTTCATGCAGTTCCTTGCTCCCGACTCAGTCAACAAAGTGGAATATCGCCTGTGCAGCCATCCTCCGAATCCACCAAACGGATCCTCCGCATCGCTCGCCTCTTTCCTCCCGTCAAAGGTAAGAACTCTGAATTTAAGAACGGCAGCCTGCTTCTCGTGGTCCAAAATTGCGTGCATCTCGACCATGTTGTCAATATCCATGGGCGCAGGTGGTGACTGGTGTGGATCGAAACAGCCTCTCATTGTGATGCACGTTGGTGTTTTGGATAGCACCAGGAAATGGTTTGTGAAGTATGTGCCTTGAACATGTTAGTTTTGAATAGCTCAAGAGCGTAGGGGCAGATGTACCTGGCTCATATTTGCTTTCCAGAAGATCCTTCTTCTCCCATACGTCGTCTTTGCAGCTTTCGTTTTTGGAGAACGCCATGATCTTCCTCTGAGGCGCGTACCCTAGCTCGGTAAGTACACGTCCTTAATTCTGTATTCCTGGATCCTTACCAAAGCCTCCCCACATCCCAGCTGCGAACCTTTCAATCAACATGGTGCCACCATTCGTTGCGTCTTCAATGAGTTTGGGGTCGAGTTTTGTGAATGGCACTTCGCGAACACAAGAGTCAGCAGAGACGGGTTTGTTCCATGGATTCGTTTGCTTGAGCATCGAGTGCGTGAAGAGTGATCTGCCATTCACGGGACCGAAGGGCTCAAATTTGCATTGCCTTGTAACAAGGTGGAAGCTTAGTGCCCCAGTCACAGAAACTCCCGCTGCTACTTTCGTCGCCAACAGTAGTCGTTGGCGGAGTGTAGAGGATAACAAAGGCATGACAACAATTAATTTAATTAACAAGATGAAGAATCGCAAGAAGGGAAGAAGAAAAAAGAAATATCGTCCGCACAAAGAGGGAGTTCGGGACTAGAAATAAGAGTCTTTTGAACTTACTACGTGGGTACAGCCTCCACAGCAACAACTACGCCTCCACCAACAGCTTCAGCTCTTTCAGTGCTGTCAGCCTGGAAGACTTCTGCCACCTCGGAATTCCAGCCGCAGAGACCAACGGACTCCAAGCCAATCAGGTACAGATTTTAACGCAGCCCCTGTTACTATTCTTAGCTTGATCCACTTTATCAATCATATGCCGCTGACTTATCCCCGCTGACTCATTCTCGATAGCTTATCGCTATCATCTTGTTTGGTAGGATCCACTCAAGAAAGAAACGCAACACTTACAACTGTGATTTTACTAAATGAAAATGAGTAAGGAAATGACTAATGCCCTCTTCAATTAATAATCTTCCTCGATGCTCAGTTGCTCAAGACTCTATTCACACTACTCTACTTGTTTCTCGTTCCGTCGCTGGTCTGCACTAATCCAGTAAACACCCTTTCGTGCTTGGATAAGAGGGTCATTGGATGCCTTGATACCCTCGATCCCACCCTTCTCGGGATTCGGACTAAATGCAATCTGTTGCTGTTGGGCGATATTGTCCGCGGAAACCTTGTTGATTTCCAGCCTGCCGACAGGAACAAAAGTGGTGCTCTTGTAGGGCTTGGTTGCGTCATCAAGGACATCATCCGGGTCAGCAACGTGGGCTTGAATGGTGAAGATGACCGGCTTGTCAGGGAATCGCTGCTGCAAATCATCCTCCAGATAGTTATTTCCAAGTTGCGCAAGCTTTTGCTTGTCCTCGGGGGTCTTGTTGGGGTAAAGATGGACTCCGTCAGCGGGATCAAGACGATATCTGACATTTGTAACTTTGCCATCCCTGTTCGTCAAAATGTGGGTGTTGGGCTCATAGTATGTGATGGTGCCATAGTTGTGAGGGTTGGGCTTTTCAGAGCCGACAAAAGCCGCAGCAGATTGATTCTCTGGCTTTTTAAGGAAAGAAAGAAATGAAGCATGGGCCTCATCATAAGCCTTCTGCTCTTTGGTAGTGTCGCCGCCTCCAGCCTTTGCCTTCTTGAGGATGGCTTCAGCGCGTCCATCAGCTCCAAAGAGTTTGAGAAACGTCAGAAAGTCCTCCCCATTGCGGGTTGCAAAACCGTTGAAAGAGTGGCTGATGAGATCGGTGTGAGTGTTGTCATCAACCTGGAAGCGAATGGCAATACCCTTAGGCGTGGCACCATCAAACACATCAGCGACGTGAGGCAAGCCACCACCCACGGAAAAGCGAGCAATGACCTTGGTCGAGCAGTTGTTGAAGTGAGCAGCCGTCGAGAGGTGCTTCGCTTCCTTGGTAGGAGTGAAAGTTCCTTCTACAAGGAGACCTTTGGCATGGGCTGTTGGAGGCGCATGAGCATGAATTGCGGATGTGAGTTACTCTACTCACTGGTACGATAACCTTGATGCTTTCCGAAGATAGCTTGCATCGCATCAACCAGCTGCGTTGGAAGCTGGTCATTGTCGGATGCGGCACCGTTCGAGATAGCAGTAGAAGAAATCTCAACGACGCTTGCTGAGGGACGCTTTTTGCCGTCGGCTGAAACGGGGTTACTGCTGGCGATTTGGATAGACATATTTTCGCGTGAAATGCTGACGTGGCTTAAGGTAAGACGATGACCAAAGGTATACTGTTGTGAATAAAGATGAGGACGTCTGCAGTGGTTCTTTATGTATGGAAAGCGAGGCTGAGAAGAAGGGAAGTGAGCAAACAGTACAGAGAGGTAAAGTGAATCATCCCAAAAGCCACCGGACCAGAAAGTCCTTGAAGGTCTCGAATGTTATCATCAGCTACACTCGGTCGCACCCAAGACATATTCAGTACGTGCTGGAGGAATTCGACTGGTATATGCACGCTAGTCGCTAATTGAGCAGATGTCTAAGTCTCAGCAAGCCACAAGATGATACATACAATATCCTATGCCGAAACAAGCTACACTGCCTGGATCACGCCTTTCGGAAGCTGACTTTGCATTCCATAATACAGCAGCTGAATAAGTGACAGACTTAACCGGGCCAGACACCTCTGTTACTCGACCAAATGCGAGAAGGCTATCAGTGTACAAGACTCAACGGCCGCCGAGGTCTAGAAACCGTTAGCTCCAAATAGTATTGGCATTTGGGTCTTGACGGAGCAACTGAGTGGCGGGGCTACCCGGCGCTAAAACACGGGTCATCGTTCAAAAAATACAACCCTACTGGGCAATTGAGGAAGGACATACACTCACATTGATAGAAGATTGAAACAAGGCGACAAGGTCTTTGAGAAGTCACAGCCAATGCTAATTTCCATTGGTGCTGCGATGTAAACAAGATCAAGGATACGTCTACTCACGAGGTCGCAGAGAAGGGTAACTCCAACACAAAATTCAAGAAGGGGAACAGATTCGTCCTTCGATTGGGACAATGCAGGGATTGATGGACCTGGCAAGGTACAAACTCTGGACCGTTTCCTACCATCAGTAACATACGCTCGAACAGCCCGCCACATTGGTTGAACTTTGCCTTTTCCGGGTTCTGAACTGAGACAATTGAAAGCTAAGCCTCTCAAACATGCTTTTGGCTAGATCTAGAAGCACCTTTTCAGCCAATGGGAAAGCCCGTTTACTCAGACCCAGTTCTTGATTGGTTTGCTCTGGCACGACCACATGGACCCTCTTTGCCATGGATTGACCTTTTCTTAACCGACCCTCATTGCATCAATTCCACGGAACACCAAGGCTAAGCAATGTGATATCTAACAGCCCCCCGCATCTTGCTTCCAGCTATGGACTTCGCCTACTCCACTCTGGAGATTATGATCCAGTCGCCACATGTCTCATAACCTCCCCACGAGCTGAGGCCTGATGATTTAATACTACTGAATTCTTTGGGGCTCGATTCTTCTTCCCTCATTCACAACGGTAATGTCGTATGTGACACGGATTATGGCTTACATGTGGCGAGCTGAGTCTCTGGTAATGTTGAATAGTGGCGAGCTGGAAAATAGATCTGGGGCAGGGCAGTGGCCTGGCCCCTTGGTCTAGACATTGCCAGGGTGAAGACGTCAGCTCGCACCAAGCATGCGACCAGTACAGACACTGCAAGCCATCCCGATATCATCTAACCCTTCGTAAAGAAAAAATAAAAAAGCTGAGATGCGAAGGCTTAGAGACATGATCTCAAAAGATATAAAGTCTATCACCAGCGCTCTCTCATTGAACATCATCACTCACACATCCAGCATTAACAACCATCTTACAGTAAGTATCTTGGCCTCTTACTTTGCAGCTATCTTTTCTTTTACAATGTCTACAACTGCCTCCGCTCCTCTTCAGTCCAAATTGGACGAAATCCTGAACTCGGGGATCAATCATAAGATTGAAGAAGATCCTATGCAGGTTTGGGACAAGGGAGTTTTCCTCAATGAGCTCTTGAAGCAAGGAATCGCTCTCAGTACTGACGACGATGGCACAATCGACGGGGGCCTCGTCGCTAACAAGGGTCTCGAGAAAGGATCATACATGGGCACAAGACTTGCCTTGACTGAGATCTACAGTATCCTTGAAGACGCGTATGTCATACCCCAATCTCGTTGGAGAACTACCACTAATATAGCTAAAGTGCTGTGTCTCACTTTGACTCGCGCGGATTTGAGCCCATCTTTCCCACCAAGAGAGACCTTGACGTTAAGAAAGGTATCTACCAGTGGAGTGACGGAAGTGATGGCTATCCTCCTCACCTCAAGGTCCAAGACAACGATGGAGCCAACCTTCCTCAAGATGAACGGCCTAGCCAAAACGGTGACTCTGGTAAGCCTCGCTCAGATGGTGTCGGTGCCATCTTCGATCTGGCCGAGGTCAATCTAGTGCAAGGTATCGCTGGAGCGGTATCTTTCCTCATTCCCAAGAACATCGAACACGATGGTACTCCATACCAAGGCCCTACCATCGCAGACGTCGAGAAGTACAACAAGGCCAATCTCCCTGGCACTGAGGCTACTAGCAACGGAACCCCGAACACGAGCAAGAGCCAGAATGCCGACATCATGAAAGGCAGAAACATCGGTGAACATGATGACTGGTACTCCGACGCCAGATTTGCTCAGCAGCACTTCAGTGGCGTCAATCCATCGACCATTGAGGCTGCTCCAACAGACAGAATCAAGGCTTACATCGCTGAGGCCAAGAAGCAGGGTCTTGATAAGGTACAGAACCTCCTCGAGAATGGCAAAGATCTTCTCATCCAGGATTACTCGTACTTTCGCGAGGCTACTGGTGTCAAGAACGACCAGATCTTTCAGAACAAGATCTATGAGCTCAACGGAAGAACACCAACCGGCAAGTTCACTTGCCGATATGCTGCTGCATCCATCGTTATCTTCCAACTTCACGAGGATGGACGCCTTCACCCTCTCGCCATCACGCTGGACTACAGAGGCTCTCTAGACGACTCGATCACCATCTTCAACAACAGAATGGGCCCTGACGAAAAGGGTCCTGTCGATGAGAAAGAAGACTGGCCTTGGAGATACGCTAAGACTGTAGCTCAGACTGCCGACTGGGCTAGACATGAGATTGCCTCTCACCTTGTCGACACCCACATGATTGAAGAAGCTATCATCGTCGCTACCAACCGAACTATCCCCGAGGACCACCTTCTGTACCAGGTTCTCAGCCCTCATTGGTTCCGAACTCTTGCCTTGAACGCCGCTGCACGAAGACTTCTTGTTCCAGGTGTTATCGCCCGAGTTTCTGGTCTCGGACCCAGCAGTCCCTCTCTTGACACCAAGGGTTATGCATATGGGTTGGTTGACTGGTCGTACAAGAACTTCAACTTCCAGGACAAGTACATTCCCAACGACCTCAAGAAGCGAGGATTTGACATCGAGGGTGAGAAGGGCGATAAGTACAGGAACTACCCTTACGCCACGAGCATGTACGTCTTGTGGGGCATCATTCGAGACTTTGTCAAGTCCGTCCTGGAGACTCAGTACAAGCGCGATGAGGATGTGCGAAGCGATGAGTACATCGGCCAGTGGTGCGAGGAGATCCAGACTCAGGGTCAAATCAAGTCGTTCCCCACTATCACCACTCTCGATCAGCTCATAGATGCTGTGACAATGTGTATCCACACCGCGTCACCTCAGCACACAGCAGTCAACTACTTGCAGGACTACTACTACAGCTTCGTGCCCTCCAAGCCCCCGGCACTCTGCACTCCCCTCCCTCAAGATCTCAAGACCCTGCAAGGCTACACCGAGAAGCAGCTCACCGACGCGTTGCCCATCGGTACCGAGGATGCTAAGTGGAAGGACTGGCTGTTGGCTGCCCAGCTCCCCGAGCTCCTCAGCTTCAAGGTTGAGGATCGATACAACTTGATCACGTACGCCAAGTCTTTGTACAATGTAAACAAGGACCGAACCATTACCGAGAACAAGAAGTTTAAGGCAGCGGAGATCAAGGATGCAGCTGAGCTTCTCTACAGCCGTCTCAAGGATGCTTCTCTGATGTTGGAGTACATCTCGGCCATTCAGACCGAGGGAACTATTGAGTACCCGGTTCTACAGCCTGAGAACACTGCCATTTCAATTCTGATCTAACCTCTAGGTAAAAAGGCAACCGAGTACAGGATGCGGAGCAGAATTGGAATGAGCTTCTTTTGGAACTTGGGATTAGTTATGTTTGAGCTACTGTTATGTAAGGGCTTTAACCCACAGTCAGAAGGGAGTCTAAATTGAATTATGTGCTTTCTTAGACTGTGTAAAGCGCTGATTTGTGACCAATCATTTCCCTGTATACTAAATACAACATTGGAAATCTACTATTAAGCCATACTTCTACTCTAGACGTCCTCCCGCTCATCAGCCAGGGCCTGGGCCTTCTCGGCGCTAATGTTGCTGCCCTCAGCATTGCGTCGGAACTCATCTTCCTGCAGCCTCAACTCTTCAGAAAGCTGTCCATGGGCTTTCCATACGGGCTTGATCTCGAATAGACGGTTCATGGTGTCAAGCGGCAGGCCCTTGGTCTCAGGGATAAAGAAGAAGACAAAGGTGGCGGAAAGGATCATAAGGGAAGCGAAGAAGAAATAGACACCGTAGCCCATCTTGATGAACATCTGGGGGGTGAATCGAGAGACGATGAAATTCCAGAACCAGTTGTTGGCTGCGGCGGAAGCTTGACCGAGGGATCTGCAGAATGTTAGTAATCTCGCTATTTGTCAAGGAATAAAGATATGTCAGTAACGTACCTAGACTTCTCGTCGAACATCTCAGAGTTGAGAACCCAAGGGATCGGGTTCCATGTGGGCGAGTAAAAGACAGTCCAGAGATAGAAGAAGAAAACAGCAGCGATGCCACCGCCTGACATTGAAGGAGCGGCAGCTCCAGCTGCCTCAGCAGCAGCAACCTTGCCAGCTGGGTTGGCGACCTTGATGTAAGCTCCAATGAACCACATGCAAAGAGAACCACCAACGGAACCAATGATCAGAAGCTTTCTGCGTCCGACAGTCTCAATCAAGAACAGAATGAAGATAATAGTGACAGCTGTCTTGACCACGCCAAAGATACCGGTGGTAAGGAAACCGGTGTTGGTGCCCTGGATTCCAATACTCTTGAAGACAGTAGGACTGTAATAGTTGATAGCGTTGATGCCAGACCCGTTCTGCCAGAGGAACATCATGCCACCCAGGAAGAAACGCCACTGGATCTGTCGGCTCTTGAGCGCACTGAATGGCTTCCAGAAACCAGGACCGACTTCTCGGTTGTAGCGGTCTAGCTCCTGGTCCATGTAACTGACTTCTTCAACGATGTAAAGGTCCTCGGGAGAAAGCTGTCTCAACCAGCACAGGTTCTTCATGGCTTCCTCACGTCGGCCCTTGGAGAAGAGCCATCGAGGAGATTCCTTGATCCAGAAGGCACCGAAAAGCAGCATACCTGCGGGAATGAGTTGGACAGCGAAGGGAATGATCCACTGCTTGTGGCTGGGCGCCATGGTCTCGGCCAGTCCATAGTTGATCCAGAAGCCAACAAGACCACCGATCTGCCATCCCAGTTCGTAGATACCAACCAGGCGACCACGAATAGCAGGTGGCGAGAGCTCAGAGCAGTAGATGGGAACCATATTGGAACAAGCGCCAACGCCTACTCCAGCAAGAACACGACCAGCAATGATGAGTCCCAAGCCACGCTCAGCATTGGCGCCAAGCATCATGCCAGCTCCGAGCATAAAGACAAAGCTGAAGGCGATAAGGGAATAACGTCGACCGATGAAATACGAGGTAATGTAGGCGAAGAGACTACCGAAGAACGCGCCGGCTTGATAGACCGAGACGATGTTGGCTTTGAGAAGAGCGAGTTGGTCGGGCTCGTAGGATGCAAAGTCGAACTCCTCGGTGAAAGAAGGAAGGGCGATGGTGGTGCCAATGAAGGCAGAGTCATAGCCGATCATGCATGATGCGAAAGAGGCGATGGCAGCACAAGTGTAGACGCGCCAGTTGTACACAGCCTTGGGAGTGGGCCGGTCCTCATTGACCGCAAAGATGTTGTTGATGGAGAGACCCATGATTGATAACAGGTGCCTTGATCAGCACAAGGGTCAATTGAATCCTGGGGTTGTTGTCTCATGAATCTGGGGAAACCACGGACTGGGGAAGCCAATATATATGCAGATGAATCAGGGAGAAAACTCTGAATTGCCGCGCGTAAAGATTTACCCCATATTCTCCAGATTTTTCCACTAGCGTCAACATTCTGAGTAAAGCACGGTTGCACCAAGTCGTGCGTGTGGTTAGGCGAAACGCTAAAGTCAGTTAGAGTAGCACTAGCACGACCCAGACTTCTGACCCCCGCATAACCTATACCCTGGGGTAATGAGGGGAGTTTCCCCTCGACTCCGATGGCGGAAAAGTGTCGATAGTTACTATACAAGGCTAAAGCTTTATCCCAATACCGAGATTAAGACTTCTTCCCAAATTGTTCTTTTTAAAGAAAAGGGTATTAAAATAAGATATGCTACTAACCCCTCTGAGCCCCCAAGTCTACCAGTAGTTTCTTTATTGCTGTATCCCCTCTCCATATGACTGTATCTAATGGAGTCCAGCCTCGACTGTCTTTAGTGTTGATGTCAGCGCTATTGCTAAGCAGAAGTTCTATAACAGTCTCTTGGCCATGGGCTGCAGCAACTGAAAATGCTGTACATCCATAGGGATCTTTCGCCTCAATTTCAGCGCCACGGTTTAGTAGAACCTTAACTACACCATAGTAGCCACCTGCTGCGGCACGCATGAGTGGCCTCCAGACACCATCGAACGCCTCAATGTTAACACCCCTATCCAAAAGGAGCGTTGCCATTCTCTCATCATTTGTGAATATAGCCCAAGTCAGTGGCTCCACCTTATTGTTGTTATCCGTGTGTATGCTGGCTCCATTATCCAGCAACAACTTTGCAATACCCCGGTGGTTTTTGCATATAGTCCAAATAAGTGGTGTCCGGCCCATTCTGTCTTTTGTCTCAATATTAGCACCTTTTCCTAATAGGAGCTTTACCATGGTCTCTTGACCTGGAGCTGCGGCCAATGAAAGAGGTGTAAGTCCGTCCGATTGTTGCCCTTCGATATTGACACCAGCATCAAGAAGAAGCTTCACTACAAGGTCTTGGCCGTTTTCTATTGCACATTCCAATGGTGCACAAAGACCGCCTTCCATATCCTCCAAGTCTACACCTGCTGAAATCAAGAACTTTGCAAGTCCGACATGACCCGCCCTGGCCGCATACGCAAGGGGGGTCACGCCTCCCCCATCTTTGACATTTAGGTTGCCTTTCAGGACATCTTCCAACAACCTTAACATGCTTGCTTGCTTATCATGTACTGGTAATGGCAATGGGTTGCTGTCAGAACTGAATAGTGTCTTTGCAGTTTCGATGTCGCCGGCGTGGACAGCAGTGACGAGCTGGCGGCTCCAGGCATTGTCTTGAGCAACCGTCGGGGACGCGGTCTCGTAGAGACTGAGATGTGTTGCAGACTCTGCTACAGGGCTACCTCCTCCAGAATGTATGGATTAGGTTTTCCAAGGTCCAGAACTCCCCACCATCCGATCTGGTGGCCAGGGTCGAGATCTCAGTGGTGAGGTGCGCTCCATTGTCGAATGAACTTCTCTTTGAAGATGCTGACGACGGTCTATGCCAATTAGATAACGGCTTTATGGTAGTACCCGATTAACACGTACCGACTATGCTGGCCCGCAACGAGAACACTTGGTAGTAGACTCTCAATCCAGATATGAGCCTTCGCTTCTTCAAGCTCTAGCCTTGCTTCACGTCGAGGTCTTAATAAATTCCAGATAAATGACTGGCCATCCATGCTTATCTGATAGCTTTCCAAAGGATCGTTAGGAAAGGCTTTTCCATAACCATTTGCATATTGTATTGTCGAGGCCATGCCTTGGAATGGAATAGTGTTTGTCAGGGTAAAGAAGATTGTAACTCCTAACGCCCACACATCTGCTGGTCGGTAATCATTGTTAAGAAAACTGAAGCTTCCAAATTGGCATAGCTCAGGAGCCATATAAGCGGCGGTTCCGATAGATACTGCGGTAAGACTTGTATCGGGGTCCAGCTGCTTACTGATGCCAAAGTCAGCGAGTTTAACCCACCAAGCACCTGGTGGGATACTATTTGGATGCTGATAGATGAGGATATTCTGATGATAGGGGTTGGAAGAGTCAGCGTATAAGTGGACTAGTGCATCCGGCAAGGTGGATATACTTACTTGAGGCTTTACATCGCGATGTGAATACCCTTCTGAATGCATAAGAGAGAGCCCGGACACGAGCTGTCTTGCAATCTCACGTCCGTCTTCCTCTGGCAGGTTCAGGTATCTCCTCACATAGTTGTATAGATCCCCTGCAGGAAAATACTCCATGGTTATGTATAGCTTGGATGATGACGCAAACCACCCTAGCGACTTCACAAAGTATTTTGAGTACTATTCATTTATCGACGGTCAGTCAATTCGATCGTGGAACGCTTATGAAGATCTCAACAGCTGTTGTAGACCATGACCCTTGGAACATACCTTATCGTGAGAAAACCTAACCATGGTTGAGAGCTCTCTTTGGTAACGGTTCTTAGTATCATTATTCTGGAGTCGGATCTTCTTTACGGCGCGATGAGTGTGGTATCGACTACCATCAATACACTCTTCTAATGTAATCGACCCTTGACCTCCATGGCCAAGGGTACGAACTTTCTTCCATCGCTCTTGCCTTGGTGGAGATGAGGGAGGTGCATCGGGATCATTGTGCCTGTGGACAGTCAGACTTCCGTCGTACCACGTCTCTAGTCGGTAGTCTCGAACAATGCCCGGAAGATCCTCATTCATGTTTGGAGCCTATTTCAGAAATTTAACGAACGGTGTGCGATGAAAGAGCAGCGGAGAAAAGCGGTAGATTGAGAATAATATTTAAGATCAGGAAACGTTTAAGGTAAATTCGATAACATCAATCGAGCATTGTCTCGGAGCCTGGTTACTGTCTTTGCGCGATTTCATGGGCATGATACCGAGCAACGCAATCAGCAACCCTCGATGATGATCCTTGGTCCAGGTAATCGACCTATCAACATGAACACAGCACCAGGTGGCGGCTTACGGACGCATCCTCAGTATCGCGAAGTGCGGGGTAAGAAAGTAAGGCGGTTACGAAACAGCACCTCTGATCTAGTTATACAAATAGGCATTAGAGTTCCGAAGTTACCACAGTGTCGAGAAACATAGTCTCATGACGCTGATACTAACGCGTTCCATTTTACTATGGCGGAACTGGTTTTGGGTATAGCTGGTCTCGCTGGAACCATTGACGTGTGTATCAAGTAAGCTATCTTTGTTCCTCTCTCTCTACTTAAAGAAATATTAAAACCACCCAGGCTCGGCAAATATGTAGTCCAGGCCTATAGAGACTATGATCAGGCTGACACCAGAGTCAATGAGCTCTCTGTTCGGATTCAACTCTGTTCGTCACGTATCGTGGATCGATTGGGAATCATGAGAGATATAGAGAGAGGAATGGACGCGGAGCAGCGTGACCTTCAATCAAGAGCATTATCAATTCTGCAATGCAAGTTGGAGACCTCTGTCACTTTGATATCTAAGCCTGATGATCACGCGATCTCAAGACGAGCCAGAGGCCGGCGTTTCCTTGAACTCCGGGACAGCCTCGAAAGTGCTGTGTCTGATCTTGAAGCCTGGCAACAGCGCTTTGAACCTACCTGGTTCCAGACTATCAAGATGAGTTCCTCTGCTATTGAAGGAGTACTACTCGATGCGGCTCGGACCCAGCCACGAGACCCTGACAAGCCAGCTCGAGAAGCGTTGAGATTCCGCCGAGCTTTTCATGAGAGTCAGTCAGTTATCCTATCAGAGAAATCACTTCACAACCTGGATAGGAAGAAGATTCCATTTTCCAAATCGGAGATTGCTAGTGAAGGGGGGGAAGGCAAACATTATATTCTGGATACTGTCTCTCAAGACACTGTCCTGCTGAAGCATGCCCGTGAGCTAGCTTCAAGACTCCGAGACTCAAATCCTTTGACTTTCGGAACTCTCAGGTGCAAGGGTATTGTGCGGCAACAACACGATTCTTCGCTGGTCTTTGTTTTCCGAGTACCTGATGGATACTCTCCCATTCAAAGTTGCCGGGAACTACTTCTTTCCGGCCAAACACCTGACTCACTTACGAAGCGCCTTAGCATTGCTCGGCAGCTTACTACAGCGGTATACTACACCCATCTGTATGATTTCGTCCACAAGAACATCACACCAGAGACCATATTAACTTTGGAGCCGGAGAAAGAATCTCGCAATGGGACAGTTGTTTGCTTGGTTGGATTTCAACTTATACGCTTCGCAGATGCACAAACAAATACCCAGAAAGCAGATCGAAAAGACAGCATCTACCAACACCCGTCACGAATTGGCAGTACGGCCGTCAAGTTTATCATGCAACATGATATCTACAGCCTCGGTGTTTGCCTTCTTGAAATTGGACTATGGCAATCGCTTGTCCAGTACTATAGCGACAGCAATTCACAGATATCAGACAAGCTTAGGACTGGCGAAGTTGACATCGAGACGGCTAGTCCGGAAGCCATCAAGGTTCAACTCATCCGCTTGAGCCAGACTGAGCTTAGGGTCATCATGGGTGATGTCTATAGCAAGGTAGTCGAGACATGTTTGACATGCCTGGATGAGGGCAATTCAGAGTTTGGTGACCCGCGGGACTTTGAGGACGAGGATGGAGTGGCGGTTGGTTCGCGATACGTGAAGAAGGTTATCGATACAATGAGCATCATCTGTTGCTAGGAAAGCATGAACGACAATGCAGACTGTTCGAAACGTCATGATGACGCGTCCGGAACTATCCGTTATCTAACAATACCGTCCTGTAAGAACTTGTATCCGTAGGTGTTAGCGCCATGCGGGGTCCAATCATGCATGAAACTCAAGAGCCCAATCACCAGGAGACAAGTTGAAGATCTGTTCTGGGATCGTTAGTTCGAACCTTAATGACCCCGCACTCTATAAAACCCTCTCCTCCTTCTCGAAGATGTCTCCCATGAGAACCCCATTCTCTCGATTTGTTCTAAACGTTGCCATTCATAAAAGAATAAAATAATATTTGAAACCCCCGTTTTTTCAAAGCAATTATTGTTTCTCATTCCGTTGCATTGACCTCCAACCACAACGACATCATGTCAGACCAAAATGACAAAGCACCTGTTCGCGACATGGCAGAGGATGACGCCTACTTCCCATCACCTTTCTCTCTCACGCAGTACGTCACTGCCAAGACAGACTTTGACGGAGCCGACTATCCAAACAAATACACCGGAGGCAAGTGGAAAGTCCTTATGATTGGTACACAGGAGCGTTACCTCAAAATGGCAGATGGCAAGTTCTTCTCCACTGGCAACCACCCAGTAGAGATGCTTCTACCTATGTATCACCTTGACGCTGCTGGATTTGATGTTGATGTCGCCACGCTTTCGGGAGACCCTGTTAAACTTGAAATGTGGGCGTTTCCAAAGGAAGACAAGGCTGTGAAGGAGATCTATGACAAGTACAAGCAAAAGCTGCGCAGTCCGCTCAAGCTTTCCGAGGTCTGGCATGGCAAAGACGGTAAAGGATTTACTGAAGAAACGCCTTACTTGGCAGTTTTTATTCCCGGTGGTCATGGCGTCCTCAACGGTGTACCCTTCAGCAAGACAGTCGGCGATGTTCTTCGCTGGGCTCATGCCAACAATCGCTTTTTTATCACCCTCTGTCATGGACCAGCCAGTATCCTCGCAGCTGATGTTGGAAAACCAGAAGGGTCCAAGTTTATCTACGATGGTTATAGCATTGACGTCTTTCCTGATTCGCTGGACCAAGGTGCTAACATAGATATTGGCTATATCCCTGGAAAGATGGAATGGCTGGTTGGCGAGCGACTTAGGAAGCTCGGTGTTACGCCGATCAACAAAGATATCACTGGAGAATGCCATCGCGATCGGCTGTTGCTTACTGGCGATTCCCCATTGGCTTCAAACAATCTGGGTAAATTGGCTGCAAAGACATTGTTGGGGGAGATAAACAAGTAATGTCTAGGGAGTACAAATAGGTTTAGGTTGACCACTTGGTTCTTTAGAGCCATCAAGGTCAAGATAAGGACACTCTTTCGGCTCAGCATAAAACGTGCCACCGAACTCTTTGATCTTCTTCCAACGCTCCTCCATTGTGAACACATTATCGATTCTTCCTAGACCCTTCCGGTTCAATTGAAACTTTGTTGCCTGGAGAGCCCAGACACCGCCATCAACCGGCCACCCAAGGTACAGTCGGGGTGCATTGCTGCCCAAATAAGCACGATGCGACATCTCTTCTACTTGTGCATAGGGATCCTGATACCAGTTGGAGCCCAATTGGCGCATTTTGGCGCACCAGGCCTCCTCCTCTTGAGGGTCATCTGATCTGTTGGTAGGCTTAAA
Source organism: Fusarium citri (assembly GCA_004367485.1). Lineage (NCBI taxonomy): Eukaryota > Fungi > Ascomycota > Sordariomycetes > Hypocreales > Nectriaceae > Fusarium > Fusarium citri. Next base: position 18,788 of record QHHH01000282.1, read on the forward strand.
CAGGTCGACACCTAGAAAGTTGAGTTCTGCCACTGAGCAATGGATGCTATAGTAACCTCCTTTCGCGGGCCATCCAGTCAACCCGCCACCGGGCTGGCCGCCGAATTCAGTTCGGGGAAACCATGTATTCCCATATTCGCCATCAAAGCCGCCTTCACTGCTTAACATGTCCTCCGCTTCGCTCATCTTTGGTTCGGGGTCGATAGGATCTTCTTGTGATCGATAAGACCTGGAGAAGAAAACGCTCAAAATTAAGAGTGCGAACGAGAAAACCAAGGTCTTATTGGTGAACATTGGAGCTGATTTCAGAAAGATAATAGTGAAAGATAGTAGTGCAAGGTTGCAAGTACCGTTTCTAAAATGAGAGCAGGGTCTCAGACCTGTTGCCTGAAGCGGGGTCGCTCTTATGAGACCAAGGGCAGTGTAGATGATCCGATTCCGCAGACTTAAGTTTCGTTGTTGGTCGGTATGCATAACAAAGTTGACGAATCGGATCTGAGCATTGACCTCTGCCCCAGCTAGACAGGCGGCCTGTTGGTTGTCGGTTGGTTTCTCAGGAGTATTGCCTTGATGAGTCTGGTTAGTGTTGCTTAAATCAGAAATCCAAGAATAGGCCTGAAGAAGCTATCACCAGTTTATGTCGCTCAACTTGTTATTAGAGGTAAGTCTCAACGCTATGGCGGGCGTGATATGTACAACAGGAAAGATACTATTTCAAGACTAGATGATGAAACATAACAGTATTAAAGACTCTGATTTACAAGTCACACTTAGTAATGTTCAGTATCAAAGACAGAATTGATTGAGTAGTAAGTAAACTATTATAAAGCCCTCCAGTATTCCCATGCGTAAAACTAACAAATGAAACAACCTATAAGATAACATCCGACCCTTTATTCAATTTCAATGCGATGAGACTTGGGTGTAACCTTAGGAACGACCACAGTCAAGAGGCCATCCTTAAGCTCAGCGGTAACTGCCTCGTGGTTGACATAGGTGGGGAAGGTAAAGTAGCGGGAGAACTCCTTGCGATAGCCAGAGCGTCTTGGCTCTTGGGGCTGCTCAAGCTGCTCAGGCTGCTTCTCTTTGGCCTTCTCACTGAGAGTCTCAGGCTCTGGCTGTTTGCTGGTCTCTGACTTTCCTGATGTGTGGCTCAAGACTTCAAAGTCGTCACCATCGACATCGTCCTCAACAGTGGCCTGGTATGAGCTCCTGCTTCGGGTGTCTTCGTTGTCTGACTCGATGGTCGGGGTGGGAGCAGTCTTCTCAGGGGTGGTTGCATCTGCCTTGGGGGCATCTGTGAATCGCTCAACCTTGCCACTGACGACAAGCTTGGTAGGCTCAGGGAACTCGACAGTGACGTGTTCTTTGTTCAGACCAGGAAGCTCGCCATAGATAACAAAGGAGTCCTCCGTCTCGTGAGCCTCAAAGCGGGGCTCCCATGGGCGAGCGTTGACCCGGTAGGCGGGGCAGGCACCCTCAGCGCGGCTCTTCTGTTGAGGGTGACATTGTCGCTTTCGCTGTGGCTGTTGGGGCTGCAGGACTGACTGGTCGAGTTCCCTGAGTAGATGGTAGAGTGGGTTCATTGGAGCCTGGACATGGTAGGCGGTGCGGGGAAGGAAGAATGCCATTTTGTTAATGTGGTTTGATGGTAAACTGGAAAAGGTAATTGTAATAATGGTTCGGGCTTTTGATTGGCTGAATGGATGCTTGTGCTTGGTGTATTGATTGAGCTGTAGAGATACTGAATTCTGATAATTAAAAATTTACCAAGACCGTGGAAACTCATTCATTTATACAACAATGATTTGCGATAGGACTTAGGCAGCGTGTTCTTGCGCAAGCCGTTACTCACCATATCGAAGGGGTATGATCTTACTCGAAGCATCGAGAAGATCCACGAAACTCTTTGTGCTTAGTGGGACACAATTTGTCAGTGCCCTGTCTGTCTTTCTGCAGCCACACTCAGCCACTATGGCGTCGATGGCTGCTTGGAAATCCACATTATAGATCCCGCAGGCTGCAGCCAACGAATGATCCAGAATTGTGTTAGTACGCACCAATCAAGCTGGTCCTACTGCTGATAAATGCATTTCCTACCCGATACCAGAACAACAATCATGATAAAATTAATTTACAGCGATAGAATTAGTTTCTTCTTTCCAATCTTTATATCTATTAGATTCTATCGACTCTAAAGTTAGTGTAGCTGAAATCGCGATCATCACCTACTTTTGCAATTTTTCGTTTTTGGTTGAGATTCATATCAATGTAAGGTTTTTGTCAATTCGATCTTGTAACATTTTCTGCGCTTCTAGACCTATCTCAGTTTCGGAGAGGGCGGAACAACCTTGGTCCGATCTGATAGCCGTAGATTAACCGTTATCTGTTATCACTTTATCTTATCTATTAATCTCATTAGGGTTTATCTCTATCTTTATTTGTCAATGTGATATTATTAATCACATGCAATTGAGCTATCCGTAAATTCAACTGAATTAAGATTATTATTATTCGGAAGTTCCTTTAAACTAAGATAGGCATGCCTTGAGGGCTTGCTTTAGCATGTAGCTAGACCGAACTCTTTAAAAAAGCACTTAAATCTCCTGTCCAAATGGAGGGTACATTGGGGCCTGTGCACCATCGCATGAATTTCGCACAATGTACGGGCTCGAGGCAACGTTATCGCCGACTAGAACTTGTCCACTAGGAGATGTAACAGTAAAGGTAAAGCCGCCGCCGTACTGCGCCTGTCCATAAACAAATCGAAGGGGGATATAAACATCAGCGGGAAGATCGACCTCGAATCTAGCACTTCCTGCAATGTGATCGGGCTGGTTATAGAGACCCTTGGCATCAGCATTACCCGAAGTCCATCCAGCATACGCCTTTGCGCCAATCCAGAGATAAAGTGCATCGTTAACGTATGGGATGTCGAACTTGTATGTGCCAGCCTCGCAAGCATACAAGTACCCATGGTGGTTCAGGGCAAAGTAGTCGAGGGGCAGGTTTTGGGAAGAGCCGTAAATAGGACCATCTTGGGCCGCATTCGCGGACTGATAGAGGCCACCAATCTGGCGGGTGGTCCCAACGTAGACAGGATTTACTTGTTTGAAGGACTGAGGAACGAAAGAGGAGTAGGTCGTATCGGTGTTTTGGGCAGGATTGCTGTAGTATGCCCAGTCGAAGCCCAGATTGTCGCAGCTCACTGGAGTAGGGCAGGCAGCTGCAGCCGTTGTAGACGCTTCTTCGGTGTTGGTGGGGGCCTCTGAAGTCGTGTCGGCAGCTGCAGTGGTCGTTGTCAACTGGACCGTAGGCTCCTCGGTTGTCTGAGAGCTCAGCTCAGTCGTGGAAGCGCTGGGAACTTCAGTGGTATCGGATGCCATGATGGTGGTACTTGAGTCAATCGCGGTAGATTCCTCTGTTGTAGCAGAGGCAACTTGGGTGGGTTGCGAAGTGATTGGCTTGCAAGGTCCAGCGTGAGCGCTGGCGCTCAGAAACGCCAGCACGCTGAGAAGGGCCTTGGAATTCATTACAGCGTTGATGAGATAGAAAATTATTAACGAGGGACTGGAGGCTCCTGAAAGAGTGACTTATTTGTAGGATGAAGTTCAGTACAAAGTAGCTGATGGCGCCATAAAGTGGGAGACTGTTGAAGATATTTAATGGCTTCTGGAAGGTTTGTTCTAGACCTGGTGCAGCGGTGAAAATACGGTCTAAACGTTGTGTGATTTTAATTCTCAGAGTGTGATTGGTGAGCCCCTGGGTGGGAATCAATAGTTCTGAAAGTTAGTGGGACTTTCACACGCTATTGGTACTAGACCATGAAGATGCCAGGGGAATAAGCCACTGTGAAATAATGATCAACGTTAGCCCGAATAAATGTACTGCTACTATAACACCGGTTTCCCAAGAAGCTTGAGTCTAAACTAAATTGATTGTCCTTGGCGCGTGTAGGCAGTGCTCCTTTGTACGATAGCTTGACTCCAAAACCAGATAGGGATTACAAGGAAGTAGCCCAGCCAGAGAAGAGCAGACATAATCGCAAACTGTTCGAACACACCCATGCCCTGCATCCAGGGAACTGAAGCATAGGAAACACCAAACGCGAGGCAGTTCTTCATAACATTTACTAAAACTCCGATATCCCCAGCCCTGGACGGCATGCTGTTCACGGAATAAGTGAGCAGAATATTCGCAGAGCCCGTCAAGCCAAAAGCGAGAAGTGACCATCCCACGCACACTTGGATCCAAGAATCGGGACGCCTTAGAGCATGTCCAAGGACCAGACATCCGGTAGGGCTGCTGAGAGCACCCAATAGCACCATGGGCAGTCTACTTCTCGGATCTGGCCCTGAAATATTCATCTGTGCCGATCGGAGAAATAGGAGGTCTGCGAAATAGCCACCGAATGGAAGACCAACGAGGAGACCAAGTAGAGACGCAACATTTAGAAGACCGATAGAACGCGCTTTCCAAAGCAGAGGAGGTGAGGCATAGATGAGAGAGATGAGAACCGAGGCGATAACTGTCCAGCCAATTGTGAGACCGAAGACATAGACCGTGACAAGAACTTGTGGTGCTGCGAGGAGTTGAAGTGGTTGAAAAAGTAAAGAAGGCATTCTAGTCCACTGCAAAGGGATGCAGTCTAGACTGAAAGACCTCGACATCCATTCTTCTCTTAATGGCGTTGAGGATATCTCTGTGGCAGGGGGAGAGGATCTAACATCTTCAACAGATGCTGTGGTTGGCTTCTGTTCAATTGCGTCTCCGCCGCTGACCTCCCCAGGGGGATTATGTCCCACCTCATCAACCATATGAGCTGTCTCTGGCAACATCATGATGGAGCAAAACAGGTTCAGACCCATGAAAATGGATATTATTCTCAAGTACCATCGCCAACTGCCCAGGTCTGTTCCTATCGCTCCAGACACAATGGGTCCGATGGCAGAGCCAGAGGCAAGAAAGCCCACGTATACGACCATAGCTCGGCCGAGTTGATGGGCTGGAAAGGTCTCGGCGACGATGATCGGTCCAAGAGCCTCTACCAGACCACCGGCCAATCCACCCAATATGCGTGAGGTTCGAAGTGAGTCGTAGGTGGATGCTTCAGCGGACCAGATGTTGCAAGCGATGAACAAAGTGAGGGATACAAGGACGGTAAGTCGCTTCCCGAAGAAAGATGATAGCGGCAGGGCCAGGAGGTTCTATCAATGTCAGCTGTTTCCTTAGACAGAAGCAAGAGATAGACAGCTTCTTACCGACAGTCCAAGAGTGAGTAGAGCGTATGTGACCAAGTTGGATGCTTGGGACTGCGAACAATGCAACTCTTGGATGATCAACCCGAAAAGTGGAGAGAGACCAGCACACCACGCGTTTCCAAGAAGATTGTAGAAGCTGACATTGAGAAGAACCAATATACGCCACCACAGCGGCCAGTCCTAGAACACAATGCTTAGTTAGTATTTGCGGCAGCGAACATTGGTTAATATCGACCGGACGTACGAGAGGAGACATGACTACGGTGATGGTCCTTGATCCGAATGAACTGTAAGTGGATTCTGAATGGGTTGCAGGCTGATAATGTGAGAATGAGAGTAGTGGGAGCGCCAGGTCAGTGGCAAGTAACAATGACTGGAAATGAACTTTTTGTACTACTCCTTTCACGCATTGGGCCAGTAATAGTGTCTTAATAAGACGTCTGTTATGATTACGCAAGCTCATCTTGGGTCGGGGGCAGTCTTCCCGATCTTGCCCCGGGGACCAACTACCGGACAGATCAAAACTTTAAAATGGGTTTACCCCAGACTCTCCCCGCAATCGTGATGTGAGATTATCCGATGGTCTAGCCTAGAGGTTTGTCGCCAACAAGGCCATTTATTCCCCGCTTGGCTTTAGTAACAAGAATGAAATAATTATCCACAACTGATTCTCTACCTAGATGAGGTCCAGTACTGCCGTGCTCTCTGAGCCAGAGACTTCTGCCAAAATAGGGTATGCGATAAGGATTTGTCTTGCTTTTGTTAGTGTAAAACCTAACTATTTTACTCCTGGGTACTGGCTGCTGTAAACGCAAGAGAATATATTGAATGCGGTTTACATCAGTAGGTGCAATAAGAGCTATTGTAGACATTTAAATTGATATGGGAAAGCTACTGGCTCAATGCATGGCATTGGAAACTAAGCTGGAACTAGCTGAACGATGTGTAAACTGCAGGAAAGTGCTAAATGAAAAGGTAGCGATGATCCTAGCGGTTTAGGATAACGGTCTGCGTCTCACAAAATTCCTCAAGGCCCCATTCCGCCCCAAACCTTCCAAAGCCACTTAAACCTGTGCCTCCATGTGGCAATGTTGGCTCGTCGTGTACAGTAAGTGAGTTGATGTGAACAGCGCCGACTTGAAGTCTGCGGGCTAGGTTCAATGCTCTGTAGTGGTCTCTGGTCCAAATAGAAGCCGACAGCCCGTAACCACTGTCGTTCACAATCTTGACTGCATTTTCCTCATCGGAAATAGATACGATCCCAATGCAAGGCCCAAAAGATTCTGTTCTGAAGTACGCCATTGAATCACTGACACTGTCAAATACAGTAATTGGAATGAGCGGTGAATTGGGCTCTGCATCAAGGTCGGATGAGAACTGTACGGATGACCCTTTGGCTGTAGCGTCAGAGATAAGAGCCCGAATTCTTGATGGGCTCTTTGAGCCGATGAGTCGATATCTCATCCCAGATCTGTTGGCAAGATTGTTGGCCATCTCGATTCTAAAATCATCCATGACACTCTCCTCAACAAGTACCAAGTCCGTTGACATACAGATCTGACCTCCCTTCAGTTTGGTATCTTGTCAGCATGAGGAGCGAAATGAGGATAGAACAAGGGCTTGCTTACATTGAGGGTTGCGCCGGTGAGCACGGCTTCTGAAGCCTGGGCTAAATCGCTGTCTCTAAGAACGATCGAACAGTTTTTGCCACCCAGCTCGAGAAGAACCGGCTTGAGAGCCTGACCAGCTTGTTGAGCAATACTTCTCCCCACTTCAGTCGAGCCTGTGAAGTTGACTTTTCGAATTGCATTATGTCGGATAAGATGTCCAACAATATCGGGCGCGTCTTGCGGTCGGTGGAGGATCAAGTTGACAACTCCCGGAGGAAAGCCAGCTTGTCCAAACATTTCGGCTATGAAGTGATGGGTGCGAGGGCTTAGCTCGGAGCCCTTTAATTACATGTATTCAGTATGAGACCGGAGATGAATTGGGTACTGAATGAACGCATTACCTTGAGAATAACAGTGTTACCCATAGCTAAGGGAGAAATGACTGCTCGGAACCCCAAAAACAGGGGGGCGTTCCATGGAGCAATGCCCAAGACAACGCCGAGAGGGCGAGTGAAAACGAGACCGTATGATCCTTCCGTGTCGGTGTAAGGGATCGTACCATTCAAAGTCTTCGACGTCAGTAGGTACGCACACTCTTCGATATGTCTGATACTGTCATTGATGTTGATTGCGGCCCAATCATCCGAGCAGTGAATATCTGACTTGATTATGGCTTTGGCTTCATCTTGGCGCTTGGTCAGGTTCTGGAAGCAATGTTTTAGCTGGGAACTCCTCGCATTGACTTGAATTGTTTACCTCTGCGAGTCGGAGAAGTAGAGCACGCCTATGAATTGGGGACGTCGCTGACCAATCCACAAAGCTTCTGCCACAGCTAGCCGCAGCCTCTTCACAGTCGGAGATCTCTGCGCCTTGAAACGTCCCGCCCTCGAAAACGTGATGCTTCAGTGTATCAAAGTTCCTCAGAATGGGCTTCCCATCAACTAGCATTGGGACATGTGCGCGTATGTACCCATTCTTTGAGTGAGCGTTGGCAGCTAAGTTCTGCATTTTTGCTTTTCAATGTTCAACGATATTGTATGCTGTCACAGGCTTTCGGAGTGGTTGTCAAATGGCCAGTGTGTTACTTTTCTTGGAGGACACTATTCTAAACACTGGACCTTGAATACAAACTCACGCCTCTGTGCGGTCGGGATACATCCAGGATAGTCCGGAATTAGGGGAAAGGTCGGAACGTTGTCGGAACGTCCCGTATCCGGATCGACTTCCGGCCCACGCTTCTTTCCTGAAAGTACCAAGGACAGGGAGCGTCTTATATGTCCATCGAACAATATGTGGGCTTTCGGCGATACAGCCTCTTGATCCACTGAAGTCTGGGTTTCAATAGACTGCGCAGCACCCAGCATTCATGGAACCCGGTTGATACCATTCACAAGGCCTTGGCCTTCTCGAGACGTAGAAATAGTCGGTTGGACTTTTTACTACCACAGTAACCCAAAGGTGCAAGATGTACTTGAGTAGTTTATGTCCTTAAGTCTAAAGCGGTTGCATAGTTGAGTACAGAGCAGTTGGACACAGGAAAACATAGCCAATTTAGCCGGATGGCCCCAGGATGGAATGACCGGTAAACCGATCCGTCCAGCTCGAGTATGATAGACACAAGCCCAGTATCAGTATCTAAGAAGAGGTCTGGGAGACCACAGAACCGAGGAAATCAATCTCATTGCACAAGGCTCCATCAAGAGCACCGCTGTTTTAGCGAAAGTGGTGGTTCAATTCCAGCTTGCTCTGACATTGCTGTGTGTTACATGCTGTTTACTCTGATACATAAGTCTCCACGTCGACTCCCTCCACTCTGTAAAAGCCCAAAGCCTTAAGCATAGGCTTATCATCAAATCTATACAGATAGACCTGTCCCTCTGCTCCAGCTTGGTGTTGGTAGCTGTGCCAGGCTGGGATGCAAAATGTATCACCCTGCTTCCATTTGAGTACAGAGTTGCCAACCTTGGTTGAACCAGACCCCTCGATGACATGATAGACTGCAGAGCTAGTCTCCCGGATTTCGGGAGAGGTGGCGCTAGGCAATAGTCTCTCAGCAGAGGCCCCGATAATTCTACCAACTGGTGTAATAGTCAGTAAGTAAAGTCTTGATCTGAGTAAAAGTGAAACTCACTATCGGCTCCATTTCGCTTCAAGTAGGGTCTGGAGACCCAGTCATCGGTGGTCGCATCCAACTGTGACTGCATCTTGTCCCACGGATAGACAATGTCGGACTCTTCAAAATCCTCAGCTGGGTATCGTGCGGAAGAATAGTGCTCCACAAAGTGTACAGGAAAGTGGATGAAACTGGGAAGGTCAAGTCCGTCAAGCCAGATAACGGGTTGGTCATCCCCACCTTCCTCATTGGCCCCTTTCTTACCATGATCATGCCAGTTCCAGGTGGGAGTGACGATGACGTCTCGAGGCCTCATTGGAACTCTTTTACCATGGACTGCCGTAAAGCCTCCGGTGCCTTCGATGATAAATCTGCAGGCAAATGCGGTATGCCGATGGGCAGGTGCTGTTTCCTTGGGTTGTACTAGCTGAAGACCAGCATACAGGGTGTCTGTGGTATAAGGCGCCTCTGTAACTTGCATGTTAATAATGCTGAATCAGAAACGGACAATTGAATAGCACGGTACCTCTTGCGGGGTTGCCCAACATCAGGACACGGCGCTCAGCTTGTTTCTCCGTGATTAGCTGTCCTGATTTGACGAGGTAAGGCCTGATTTCGTCGTATTTCCAAACATGAGGGATGGTCTGTGGGTTGGGGGCAGGTGGGTTCAATCGCTGCATCTGGGCCCAGAGAGGAGATGTATTTGTAGCCCGGAGGGCTGCAACCAACTCGTCGGGATTCTGTATCAACCCGGCGGCGACAGCAGCGTTATGCTGTGGGCTTTCGCCCATGCTGGAGCTGGCAGAAGGCATTTTGGGAGGTGAGAGTATTGTTAGAGATCTTTAAGGTTGATGATTAGTGTTGAACGATGGCGTCTTGTCTCGATTGTGTTGATATTCTGCATCAGACTAGGGCTCTTATCTCTGCCAACAACAAAGTCGTCAAGGCTATTGTTATTTAATATGAACCTCTATCTTTTGACATCGAGTTCGAATCGGATAGCGCCGAGCCGGCAGAGCGGGGCAAGATAGTTTCGGGGCATTGTCGGTAAACGTTCCCGATGACTTCTGAGAATTGATTGATAAAGATGAGATAATACTAAGAGATCAATTCCATATTCGTAAGGTAGACTAAAATCAGTCATTTCATCAGAGATCGGAATCGAACATCTACGAAATGGTAGTTGCAAATGGAATCAACAAGACTCAGCTGGTATCACCCTCATGAAAGGACATCCACCTTCACGAGATTGGTTGCTGATCTAGTCTTTAGGAGGTTGGCTACCCCTCGCGGTCCACAGCGCTTCTCGAGAGGATTCATCAGTTACATCAACATGTCGTCGAAGAACAAGACTCTATCCATCAGCCTCAAGTCAAACTCCGCGTCTTGGTGGTCGGGGCAGGCCTCGGAGGTTTAGCTACAGCGGTGGCACTCGCTCGTCAAGGCAACGAGGTAACTGTTTTGGAACAAGCAGCTGCTCTTGGTGAAGTATATTTCATCCTTATTATCTCAAGTGTATCCTAGGACAATTGACTAACGTGAACATCTGCTTTTGATCTAGGTCGGTGCTGGCATCCAGATACCCCCAAACTCAGCCAGGCTACTTCTCAAGTGGGGCATTGGTCCTTACCTTGAACAGTACGCCATCAAACCAGACAGTATGACCTTTCGAAGATGGGAGAATGGCGAACCGATTGGCTACACGAAGCTAGATCCTGACTTTGCGGAAACATATGGGGCACCGTACTTTGTCATCCATCGAGCTGATTTTCACCGGGCTCTCCATAGCCTGGCTGCTAAGCATCGGGTAGAGGTTATTACAGGTAGTAGAGTCACTGACTACGATGAGGCAATTCCATCAGCATCGACATCCGACGGAAGACGATATACTGCAGACCTGATTGTCGCTGCGGATGGTGTCAAGTCACGAGCGCGGCCAGTTGTGCTTGGCGGTCAAGATCCACCACCACAAAGGACTGGCTTCGCTGCGTATCGAGCTGTTGTATATACCGAGGACATGAAGGACGACAATAATACAGCTTGGCTTCTGGAGAGGCCGGGTATCAATATCTGGTATGCCATAAACATCATGCCTGTCCCAAATACGGTACTTCATTAACTGGTCGTAACTTAGGATTGGGGAAGATCGTCACGTTATGACATATTCGATCGCTGGTGGCAATTCATTCAACATGGTTCTCTCCCACATTGACCACTCCTCACCTAGCACATGGGATGCAGCGAACGCAGTCCAAGAGATGCGACAATCGTTTCGTGACTGGGACCCAAGGTCAGCTATCTCTCCTCCGACCTGGCTTCAACTTGCTGACTATTGTTACAGATTAGTAAGTTTGATTGACAAGATCAAGCAAACAGTCAAATGGCCCCTGGTAACCGGTGCTCGACTGCCAACATGGGTATCTAAGAGCCAAAAGCTCTTGATACTTGGCGATGCAGCTCACGCCATGGTACCTTATATGTCACAGGGAGCCGCAATGGCTGTAGAAGATGGTGCAGCGCTGGCAACCTCACTCTCAAAGATCAAGTGCAAGGAGGAGGTTCCAGATGCATTGCGTGTATTTCAGGATGAGAGAATGAGTCGAAGCTATGGGATGCAAGCTGCCAGTCTGGTCAACGGCAGGATCTGGCACTTTCCAGATGGACCATTACAGGGAGCTAGAGATATGGGAATGAAGGCTGAAGTGGAGGGGAAACCTTTTGTCGAGAGCACAAACCAGTGGAGTGACCCGATGACTCAACTTTGGGCTTATGGGTATGACGCAGAGAGGGCTATGGAGGAGTACTGGAGAAGTGAAAAGACTCGTCTGTAATTCAATGTCCAGGAAGTCGTTCCTGACGTAGATATACGTTATTTTCAATTCTACCTTACCGTCTACTGTCTTTAAACATACAACAGCAGCAATTGTCGACAGTAAGTCTAATCTCCTTGGATTTGCAACTGTCACTCTAAGTCGATATGGTTTGATTCAATTATTGACTAACAGTATGAATGTTGCAATCGGTCTAACTAGCCTTACGCGATAAAGCTTGCGTCTCTTGGACTTTACATGAAATGGTGAGATGTCTCGACAAATAATCTGTTTTCCACACTCAAGCAAATGAAAGACTCATATAACTACTAACTATCGTAGTCTAGGAACTAAACTATGTTTAATGCTCGTACTCCCTGTCAGTTTACTCAAATTCTACCCCATTCTTCAGAGTTCCAATTTCAGTAATCTTCACTTCCATATTTGTCCCCGGCAGAAGGTACTTAGGAGGCTTCAAGCCAGCGCCAACACCTACAGTTATCTGCTTAGCATCCCCTGCCATTTCTGGAAGTAGTACGGGTACACTCACCGCCGGGAGTTCCTGTCATGATAATACTGCCTTTCTGGAGGGTTGTGCCAGAGGATAGATGCGCAATCAGAGTGGAAATGGAAAAGACCAAATCATCGAGTCCTGTGTCCTGTCGCAGTTCCTTGTTTATCGTCGTCTGGAGGTGAAGCTTCTCGGGAGAGGGAATCAAGCTGCTCGAGACGAGAGCAGGACCCAACGGAGCGAATGTATCAAATCCCTTCGAAAAGCCCCATTGTGGGACGCCACCGGCGAGGTCAGGGTCTCTCTGCCATTTGCGAGACGAGATATCGTTTCCTGCAGTATAAGCAGCAACATACTCGAGAGCTTCACCCTCTTGCACATTTTTAGCATCCTTTCCAATAACCACAACCTAAAAGTAATAGTTAGCAATTGTAAAGTATTGTAGTGACCAAGAAAGGCTTGACTCACCAGCTCTCCCTCGTAGTCTGCTTGGTCATCTTGAGCAAGCTTTGGTATAACAACGTTGGTGCCATGGTCGGATATTGTTGTAGATGGCTTGAAGAAAATGGATGGGAATGGCGGAACCTTGCGCCCAGCTTCACGGACTGAGTGCAGGGATCGTCAATATTCGTTGTTTACTTGGCATGGCGGGATGGAAGTAAACCTACTATGAGTCGCATAGTTCAGCCCAACACATCGTATAATGGGGACGTCGGTAGATGCCAAAGGTCCGAGAAGAGTCTTGACGGTTACCACCTCATCCGTGACGCGTGTGGCACCGGTTTCATTGTAGATGTCGTCTCCTACAATCACTCGAGCTTTGAGACCTGTCTCTTCTGTTGTGTCGCCGAGATCAAAATTGGGGGAAGGGAGAATGGGCTCGCCCCTCAGGATGCGTCCATCAGTAGCAACAAAGCGAATCAACCGTTGCCAAGCCACCTTCATTGTGATTGCGTGTCGTGTTTGTATGTAACCTTTACGAGACTCACAACAAGTCAAGCTCATGTCATACTGTAGTGTAGCGCTTGACTGGGAACTTACATATTACAGGCTACAAGCGTTCTTCCCGATGGTTCCCCGGAGACGATCCACTACAACAGCCCCAGCAAAGTCAAAAGAGATACGCCATGTATCTGATTGGTCAATTCAACGATCTGCGACACGCTAGGCTGGTCTTTAGGGGAAACCCTGGTTTCGGCAACTGAGGCGGGCGGGGAACATGCCACAGGCCAGCCAGGGGAAAAGAGCTACAAGAACCGGCTCTCCCAATGTTTCCCCGAACTGTTTTCTTTGTTGTATTCCGGTTCATAGTCAGGCTCAACGTAGCAGTTAGTGATTCATGGCATCAAATCAAGAGTCTCCACCCAGATCTGGGACAGACAATACCAATCAACAACGACAAGCGGAGCCCCCACCCAAGCGACGCCGAATCGCGTTAGCCTGTTCAGCATGTAGAATTCGAAAATCAAGGGTACGTTGTCCCTTTGACGACACTACAGAACCATAACAGCTGTTAACAGAGATACCGTAGTGCAACGGAGGGCGACCACGATGCGACACGTGCGATAAACTTGGGTTCGAATGCACATATGAGCAACAGGAGACATCTGCCAACCTCCTAATTCCCAAAGAGTAATAGCCCCTTGATATTCCTTATCTTCCGTACTAGCCTGCATACCCATAAACCAAAGTGCAGATAGCCGGTCTACCTACTAATTCCTCATGCTAGTGTGTTTGCCGCTTTGGAGCACAAAGTCCAGTTACTTGAGACCACTTTGAAAGGTCACGGTGACAGACTCCATGACCTGGAAAATGATCGTCCAGAGCATAGAAGATTACAGGATCAACTGCCGATTGTGGACAGTCGTCCGTCCGACGATTTTGTGGCAAATGATGATGTGGTCATCAATATCGATGGGATCGAAGACAGCTCCAATGACCACAGAATGACTGACGGTATGGCGGTATCATTTGTTGATGAACAGGATTGTGGTTTTTTTGGTAGGTGTACCCAGAAATGAGCGCGCATTACCAGCTGGATTGGTCGGCTGATCTTTACCTTCCTTGCTATGTAGGCCCGTCCTCAAACATTGCTTTCATGCGACATATTTTCAGGGCAGTTGATAAGAGAAAGCAGCTGATCACCAACCATTCACCCCTGACTACAACATCGGAGAAAAGTACTTACGAGGGCGGTCTTGTAAGAAGCTCAAACAGGTTGACCACCGCTTCACTGGGAGGATCGGACGACGCTGGCAAAGTCGATGCCAATCGGTTACCCCCAGATCACGAGATGCAGAGACTTATTCGAGCATACTTTTCAAACACGGGGATCCTATTTCCATATATACACGAGCAAGGCTTTTTCGACACATATCATCAATTCCGACAAAGTGGCTTTCGAAGCAATGTAAGCCGTACTTGGCTGGGCTTGCTTAACATGATTCTGGCCATGGCCACCTGTACTTCTTGCTGGGAGGAATCTGGAAGCGACTCCCATTTTGAGCAATCCGATATCTTCTATCGTCGAGCTCAAGAGCTATGCCAGACACAAATGCTCCGAGGCACTACCCTCGAGATAGGTAGGTTCTTGGGCTATATCTTGAACGAATCTGGAGCGGTGTAGAGTTAATCGATCGCAGTCCAATATCTCCTTTTGACAACCCAGTACCTGCAAGGTACTCATAGATCTGTCCAAACCTGGACCATACATGGACTTTCTGTCAAAGCCGCCATGTCTATTGGACTCCATTCTAGGGACATTGCTTCAAAGTTCACCACTCTTCAGCAAGAGATCCGGAAGCGTACATGGTTTGGATGTATCCTCCTTGACAGGTCAGTATTACTAAACAAGTCCACGTTAATCAAATCCTGTCATGTCACCTGCGATTACCAAGAGGTTGATCTACTGATCTGTGACTGACAAATCTCCACAGGAGCCTCAGCATGACCTTTGGGCGCCCATGTACGATTCCAGAAGAATACATCCGACTGGATTTACCCAAGCATCTACCTCTGTATACTTCCGTCTCTGACCAAATTCAAAGTCTTAGCACCGAGTTCTACAACGCTTCCGTGTAAGATATATGCTACTCAAAGTGTATCAGTACTTACTGTTGCAGGTCAGCGTACAGGATTATAGGGAAAATAATAACTGCTCTATATGGCAATAACCTTGGTTGCGATGCTCAAATTTCGGATACCAGTACCATGACAGCTATCATTGAGTTTGAACAGGAGCTCTCAGACTGGCAAGGAAGCCTGCCAGTACAACTACGTCCCTACAGTGTTGACGAGCTGTCACAACTTACAGTTATGGAGGCACAGGATACCATGATTGAACGTTTTCGAGTCATTTTGACACTACGATATCTGAATGCCCAACTCCTCCTTCACCGTCCCACGTTCATTCGGTCCCTGAGCGCCTTAAATCGGCAATCGAAGGTACCACATCGCAACTCAGGCTCGGTCAACAACATGCAAGCCAACTTTGACAGAACATTCGTCCAGGTGGCACAAACTATGCTGGATATTATCCATGTCGTGATGATGAGACAAGACCATGGTCGCCACCTCATCGGCGCTTGGTGGTTCACTCTTTACTATGGTTAGTCTTGTTAGCCCGTCTATACGAATTGAGTGCTGATTTTGACACATCGCAGCGTTCAGTGCGGCTCTCGCAGTCTTCGGGGGTATGTTAATCACCCACGACTCTACAGATGAAATGGGAGTCGAGAGCCGACGTGGCCAGACTGGCCGGTATTTGAATCAAGCATGCGAGGCCATATCACAACTCAGCAGCGACAACCCGATCGTTTTACGTTGCGTGGGGTTCTTGCGACAACTTCTCAGAATAGTCAATAACTGGGGTAAGTCTCACTGTTCCGCCTCCCAATGTACCTTCAGCTCAATCTCCATATTTCAGAACCGAAGTCCTCTCAATACCTTGGCTTCCAGACCCAGGCTATTGACTCACAGTCTGTCGGAGACGGCGATTGTTTTGACCTGGAAACAGACTTGATTTCCACTATGCCCTCGTGGGAGACGTCTGACTTTGGGTTTGGAGACGAACTTGAACTGGGGCAGTTTTTCGCCACTGATCTCCAGAAATGGTTTGAACGTGTTCAATAGTAGTTCATCTCACAAGCACAGGAAATACTCATCTGGTTGATATGCAAATCAGAAGAGGTGGCCAGGATAGTGAAAAAAGAAAACGCTTATGACGTCCTTGACTCGCAAGAACAGCAGTTTCATAGTAGGACGCATATATCCTGTCGCAATCAATAAATATAGTACTGAATAATGTGAAGCCATCATGTAAATCGCGTTCTAAAAATAAAATATCTCCACCTTCGAAGGAAGAGGTGAGGGTCATGTGTGCTTTGTCAGCGGAGCTATCGGGCTTAGCTTCAACCCGGATCTCAGTGCATGCCGCTGACGGGGGAAAGTCGGGAGTACCACTGACATGTCGTGTCGAGGGCATGATTAAATTTGGAATACTTATACAGGTCTTATCCATTTAGCAACAAATTGCCCGAATGATTAGCCAGTAAATCCTTCTCTGCTATCTACTACCAATACCCAGACTTTCCTCACTCGAACGTCAAACTCAACATGGCCGGCCACTACCACGGTGTCTCTTCCAAGCCAAACAGGGCGTTCCCCAGCGAGCCTCAATTTTCAGGGTTTATGAAACCTTGTCGTTTCGAAGGAGAGATCAATTTCCTCGAAGTCGAGGGTGAAATTCCGGAAGAAATCGATGGGACGTTCTATAGGGTTATGCCTGATCCTCAATTTCCCCCTTTAGCTGATCAAGACCCTGTAAGTCTAAGGTTCTAACAAGTATAATTCATGGACATTGAAGCTCACATATCTCTAGTGGTTCAATGGGGATGGCAATATCAGTGCTTTTCGATTCACGAAGGGGAATGTCCACTTCAAGCAACGATATGTTCGCACTGAGAAATTCCTTCGGGAAAGGGAGGCCCAACGAGCACTTGCTGGTATGTTCTCAATTGATAAGTACATACTGTCTACGTTGTACTGACTTGTAATTCGTCAACAGGAAAGTATCGAAACAGATATACAGATGCAGTTGAATTTAAGGTCCGCACTACAGCAAACACCAATATCTTTTATTTTAACAAGGTTCTCCTGGCCATGAAAGAGGATGCTCCACCATTTGCAATGGATCCTATCACGCTCGAGACATTTGGAGTCCATGACTTCAACGGTCAATTGCCCAGTCTTACTTTCACAGCTCATCCAAAACTCGACCCTCAAACCGGAGAGTTGGTCTGTTTCGGGTATGAAGCTATGGGAGATGGCACGCCTGATGTCTGCTACTATTCCATTGACCCTGATGGCACTTTCAATCAGACTGTCTGGTTGGTTTCACCTGTTGTCGGGATGATTCATGACTTTGCTGTCACGGAGAATTGGGTAAGACATCACCTGCATATGTCTGCCTTCCTGGTGGCTCTATTAACTGATAAATACAACAGGTACTGTTTCCTATGATTCCTCAAATTTGCGATATCGATCGGCTCAAGCAAGGTGGAGAACATTGGCAATGGGATTCGAGTGTTCCGTTTTATCTAGGCCTCCTCCCACGACGAGGAGCAAAAGCATCAGATGTAAAGGTACGTAGACACTTCTGCTCTTTCTGCCATGGTGAAAAGAACTTCTCCAGAGTTACCTACTGAACGATGACTAATATCTTTCACAGTGGTTCAAGGCACCGAATGCTTTCCCGGGTCACACGACGAATGCGTATGAACTGCCAGATGGCAGAATTGTCTTTGAGCTTCCTCTGACTGATAAGAACGTTTTCTTTTGGTGGCCTGACAATGACGGAAACGCCCCAGACCCTCATGACATCCATGCTAAATATGTGCGATTCACCATAGACCCTAAAGCTTCAGACTTGGATCTTCCAGCCCACGAAGTCATTTCTGAGTGCGACATGGAGTTCCCAAGGATCGATGAGCGAGTCTCCATGCGACCTCATCGGCATAGCTTCTTTGACATAATGGACCCCAAACTCGGAACGGATTTTGCTGCTATTGCTCCAGTATTAGGCGGTGGCCATCCTTTGTACAACGCTCTGGGCCATCTCGACCACAAAACTGGAAAGCTGGATGTGTATTTTCCCGGAAAGACACATATGGTTCAAGAACCAGTATTTGTGCCGCGATCGGATGATTCTCCGGAAGGCGACGGCTATGCTATCGTATTAGTCAACAACTATGCTACAATGTCAAGCGAGCTACATATAGTCGATACATCTGACTTTTCTGTTCCAAGAGCAGTAGTTAAACTGAATATCAGGTTGAGGGCTGGACTTCATGGAAATTGGGTGGATGGAAAGGAGCTTTCTGGTTGATATAGTAGCCAAATGAGCATTACATGTTGGATACGCGTCCACCTAAGCTATCTCTAGTATATACAATGGATTTCATTGAATTTGTCGCAAGACCCACGAAATATACATCCTCCCTCGCTATCCCCTTCCTCTAACACAGATGATCCCTATAACGTCTCCAGCTATGAGAGCTCTCCTTGTTCCGTTATCTATAGCCAATTGTATCTCCTGTCTATTGATACCCCCATGGGCCAGATTCAAGCCTTTGTGTTTGCTCGTACCTTCTTCCAAAGCATGTGCATGCGATCGGTCTGACCAGGTGTGAATCTCATGCGCTCGCAATCTCTGCTCTTGGTTAGTCTTGGTCAGAAATTAGTAGACTAATGATACTCACGGGCTAACATAGTTCATGATATTGTCGATCGGGTCCAGACCAGGCTTATCGGGACAAGTGTTGCGATCCTTCTCAGGGCAGCCGTCAAATCCAAAAGGATCCGCCTCGTAAGGGGTGTCATCAACGTAGTCTCCAGGAAACTCGCAGCCGTTTTCGAATGTATGGTCCAAGCCAAGCCAGTGTCCGACTTCATGTACAGTCGTAAGGGTAAAGTTAGGGGGCACTTCACCGGGCTCTCCGGGTCTCATTATGCAGCCGTCGTTGATCACATCCTGCTTTGTCGGATTGGGGATGGGGAGCTCACACTTGCCAAGAGGTGGCATGCTTCGGACGAAGAAAAGGTTTAGGTCCTTGTAGCTTCCCTGGCGGAGTGCGGCTCTAAGATCATCCTCGGTTGAGGGCTGGACAGGAGTGCCGACAGGGGAGGCCCAGGACTCATTGATAACCCTGTTGGTTTTGACCACTTTGAAAGAGAAGTCCAGTGGATTGTAATACTTGTTCAGTATGTCAACCTGACCTTGAATGCTCTCATCCTGCACCAACAGTTAGCTCATGCATATTTGGTGGCTGTGGAAGGTATACGCTGAGGTAATTGTCCTCTTCCTTCTCGCTCGCTGCGATGACGTGGATGTATGTCTTGATCTCGACATTCTTTCTAAGCTCTCTGACTTCCAGGGGTTCATTCCGAAGCTTCATGGATAGACCTTTCAGGGCTTGGCCAGAACCCGAAGTACCACATTCGGCGATAGCAGCTGCAGCGGTATTGGCCAAAAAGCCGAAGGCGAGAGTTGACTGGATGAACATATCGATATCGTTGCAAGAAACTTGGTGAGGAGCTTGATGAACAAACCAATTTCCTTCTGTCGCTGTATGCCTCTTTATATCATTCCGTTGCTAGAATCCTTCGCGTACTGCGCCTCTGTGGGAGTCTCTTGACTGATTGGCTGTGCGGTGTAGGATCCTGTGAAACCCCTCAGTAAGACGATGCCAAGATCGGTTCCAGCTTATGACACCGAAGTAGAACGGATTTGGGGTCGCTCAAGTGCCAAGAGAAAGGAATCATTTCCATGTATCAGCTAACATTGCCCCACTTCATTGCCGGATTGGTAAAAAGAACTTTTTGAAGGATCGCGAACGTTGTGTATTTACCCACCTATTTCAATGGAAGCGGGAAAAGGTATACGCAATTGATCATGTACAGATGTAATACACGGTGAGATCATGTCCGACTCCACATTTTGAGTATTCCAGATTGATCTATAATTAGAGTTAGATTATGCGAATCAGCTCTCTCCTTTCTTGTAGGTCGCCATTATTGCCCAAAAGTTCGCCTTGTCTGGATGCCCGGTTTCCTTCATGTAGATCGAAACGAAATGTGCCAATCCGACGGAATGTTCTTGTCAGGTCCGGGCTTTCGATATGCGAAAAACTGCGCTTATAGTTTGCTCGTGCGTCGCGATGAACCGGAACAACAACCAAGCCTTCGTAGCTTTCCCAAACTGACTGTTCATAACGATCGGTCTGACAATGCCCCAGCTGGAGAGGTATGCAATAGACCTCTGTCCATTTCGAATCTGCTATTTCTTCCGGGATATCGAGGGTACATGAGTTTGCAAATCGATGTGCGAGCCCGTTTATCGCAATCCCTCCACAGACGTCATGAAGGGGCGTATTATCGGACAGTCTTTGGAATTCCTCCAATGACACAATCAGCGCCTCGTGTTGGTCATAGATCTTGGATCTATCGAGTCCTGGCCCAGCTTTTAGCAACATGCATGAACGAACATGACACTGTACATCGATATAGCCAGACGTGACAGCTCCGGTGGCTGAAGATGAGCCAATAGCCGCGGCTTCAACATCAACATCAACAACTCTTGCAAACTCGACCTCCTTCTTGTTCCAAAGCCAAGGGATATACTGCTCAAAGAAATCAATGTCACCATCTATTGACGCCCAGCTCCAGGACGGAGCTCTATAGGGCTCTGGTCGACTACGAGTTGAGCTGACCTTGGGTCGCCAGAGTAGGCTTTGCTGGAAGTGTCGGTCGTGCCAAAGACCAGCAACATATTTCGGTTTAGGTTCATCTGGATTTGACTGATATCTCGTGTTGGCCATCATCATGATCCTGCCGACTAAGCCCTGCAAAGCGACTAGCGTATCGGAACCGACTGACAGGCGAGATCGTGTATATCTGCTTATAAAGTCGTTCCAGAATCTAGACGGAGGCTCGCCTACATTTGAGATCCTTACTAGTTTTTGGCGTAGTTGCGACAGACTTGAGTCTTCGCCCAACGGGGTACTGAACTTAGGATCCAATCCCAAAGGAAATCCCTCACTTGCTTCTGTAGTTGCACAAGACCAGACCATTTGTTTCGAACCGAATATTAGAGTGCGCGGTGATAGGAGAAGCTCCTGTAGCGCCCATGCACGACGACTTAGAGGACTCTGGTTAATGGTGCTATCTAGCATCCGTTCTGCTCGGTGGGGATATATGGCCCACGGGTAGCTGAGCTTAGTGTACAGGTAGTTTGGCATGATATTTGCCACACACGGTCGAATGGCTCGTGGGTCTCTGCGGTAGAACATAGGATCTTGAACTCTGGATCCTCCAGCAGCGGCGAGCGTGATGTCTGCCATCCCGTAGATATCGCCCATCCTTGAAGACTCGTGAACCCAGTCATCCTTGGAGTTCTGGATGACGCAAAGAGAATCTACCCATAGGAATTGGTAGCCAAGATCTTTTGTAGTAGCTATTGCATTCTGAATGGTGGCGGGTAGATGCTGCAAGGGAATGCGTTTCTGGAAGTCGCTGATATTTTCCTGGGAAAGAGTGACACTATTTGCAGGTCCCCAACAATAGCTCAGTGCGACATAGGGCACCGACCGGGACTTATCATTCGAGATTATAAGCTTGGACTGGTCAGACTCTGGTCCGACATAGATGAGTCTTGTCGGTCGCCATCCACTTATTTGATGCCGGAACTCCTTGCACTTTGGATGTGAACGATTACAGCCTTTGATCCATCTTAGGGCCAATTGAAGATTCTGTTCGTTCATGGTTGAAACCTGTTTCCCGGGCAGAGTCTTAAGAATATGATTTGTATCGGTTTCTGTATTAAGCATTAGCTACTGTCAATCGTGTAGCGATAGACTATTACCTTGCAGCGGCCTCAACCGCAAATCAATATAGAGTTTAGTAAATACAGAATCCTTCCCAGGTCGAATCTGCAACCAAAACTCATCAGGAAGATGGTTTTCTAGAGTAATGTCATTAATCGACATACTTGTCCTTTCTTGCCAATCCAGCATTCCACTGGGGTCGCGATCTATCGTGCGATAAGCGAAGCAAAGTTGAAGTTCTTCCGCAGGCTCCATTTCTCCAAAAGTCTCTTTTGACGCATCATCGAAGGCGTGCGCGATAATAATGCAAAGATGACATCCAGAGGAGTTTGTTTCTGCAAGAAATTCTCGCTTGGTCTTTGACCATTTCGCCCACCCAGATACATCAGATAGTCTATCCCAGTCTTGCCTGGTGTCGCTGATGTACTGGCGTTTTTCAAGGTTGTATTGGGACCAGTGGATCCGGCATGTTACGGGTCCGCATCCGATGATGGACTGTGCGCACGCGTGGCTGCACGCGATACAGAGTCGCGATCTTTCCAGGGGTGATGGCCGCATTGTGAATCTTAGATGCAGTCTGCCAGGACAGTTCGGGATTTTACCCTAAACTTAGAAAGACGGACTGAAGGAGAAGACGGCGATAAATAAATAAACATGTTTGTTTCAACAGAGTAATAACTGAGTTAGTTGGTCAATGGTCGGTCTGACTCACTTGGGCGGCCGACCAGGGTCCAATAACCTCTTCTGGTAGTAGGCATGTACTACAGTAGTAGTCATAAACGAAAGTTGTTAACTTCCTGAAACTCTAATAAGCAAGAGTAACTTCAGCAATTGTCTAGGGTAGGAACAATATTATAAATATATACTAACCTATAAATGAATTCTCCATCGTGTAGGATCTTCATTTCTTAAAACACACTTTAAACACTCTGTTTGTTCTTGTTCACTTTTTGTGCACCCAGTCCCTTGCACATGAGGCTCTGAGATAGATTAACCACGGCTGAAATTTCAAAAGTTGTCTGGGTTGAGAGTGTGACGCGTGGAATCTGACATGTTTCTTAGATGATGAATAGCTATTCTACTGCAATTTGTTGTGGCTTTTAAAATTTCTCGTAACAGAAGCATTTTCTCGTTATAAGTCGAAGTGTTCTTACACTGTCTCGATCTGCGCTCGCCAATTACGATCGCTTCTCTCAGATCAAGAGGGGCTTGCTGCCCAAGCCCGGGCCCATTATTAAGACCAATAACGGGTGCTGTCTTGAGCTACCCCGACCAAACTATCCGGGTTGTAAACTACCCCGGAGGAAAGTACACCGATGGCATCGAAGTTCCTGCAACTTTGGGGACCCCGCAGCCCACGCAGACTGATTTTAATTTTTATAAGTAACTACGTGCTGACTCTTTCAATATTGTTCAGTTTGAGAAGGACAACAGTGGGCTTGGTAAGTGTGGAACAACGTATCCTTCCAACAGATGTCACGTCACACTTAACTACTGTACCGACTGTCACCACGATGGCTGATTTAAACTCAAGCGCTTGACTCGCGTGTGATTCTTTTTAGATAGCTGGTAGTTTGTAAGTGAGATGTAGTGAGACAAAGAAACACCGAGTCGGCTGTGGCCGAGATACATGAAAAAGACCAGGATGAAGCTATCAACGTTAATGGGCCATTCAAAGGACGAACAGGCATAAGAATCCATGCAAAAAGTCAACAAAAGGTCCATTCGCGTGTCTTTAGCGAGTATCTGTGCTCAATGGGCGCGCCGAGAGATCCACCCAAAACATGACCAAAACTTGGCTAACAGCGCTATGAACCGATCTAGATCATCACGAGATAAAACTTTTGGTGATATTCAGATGGAAAATAGAAAGCGGATGGCAGGGAAAAGAGAGGTTTTTTGATAGGCAGGTAACATTGATAGGAAAGACGACGAGTATCATTCTGCATGAGTGGGCACTGACAGTTGGCATAGCAGCCTGAACAGGGGTTTAGCAGCGAATCAAGACGCGCCTCAACCGCGCATGAACTTCACCGCTACCTTATTTATGCAGCAAGTTTGACAGCTCAGAAGTTGAAGTGGGCCTCACCGCGCTCCCATGTTTAAATGAAAAGGCGGCGCTTCAGGAAAATGTTTTCTTCATTGACCATTTTGTCAAAATAATTCCACAATGAGCGTTTCTGTCAACTCCAAGATCCTCGGCCAGCTGAGCCGGCCCGAGGCTGAGACACTGCTCGGTGCAAGTGACAACTTGACCCCCTGTCAGGTCAAAATCGTCAATGTTCCGCAGATCGTTGTCGTTGGTGCACAGTCCGCTGGAAAGTCTTCGGTTCTACAAGCAATCACCCACATCCGCTTCCCAGAGCACGCCACAAGGTTTGCAACAGAGTTGAACCTCCGAAAAGCCAGCGAGGCGCGCGTCGATGTCAATGTCAAGTTTGCAGATCAATCAAAATCTCCCAAATCGTTCGAACGAGATGGCTTCCACGAGGTTGATCTGCTCGACATCATCGAGACCGCCACAGAATGCATGGATCTCGACGCGACAGAAACGGAAATTTCCCAAGATGTGCTGTGTATCGACATTCAAGGACCTGAGCTACCTACTCTGCGCTTGGTAGATCTTCCTAGCCTTTCCTCAGATGGCGAGGAAAAGGTTGATGAGCTTATCGAGAGATACATGGGTCAACAAAACAGCCTAATCCTTGTGGTCCTTGCGGCTGACGACAGCGACGCGAACAGCGCTACGCTCGAAAAGGCCAAGCGCGTCGATCCCCAAGGACAAAGAACATTTGGAGTCATCACTAAACCAGACCTCGCTCCTGCCGGATCTGACGTTGAGCAAAAGTACGTCGGAATCGCGAGAGGTCAGGACGCCGCCTTCGAGTCGAAGCTCGGTTGGCACGTTCTTCACAACGGATCCAGCAGCACAGCGAGCTTCGGGTCACGAGACGAGGATGAGGTGTCATTTTTCCAGCAGGGTGCTTGGGCGAAAGTCCCCACCGAAGCTTGCGGTATCCTTCGTTTACGGAAAAAGCTCAGGGAGCTTTTGTACACTCAAATGAGAAGATCTCTGCCCGAGGCCATCTCAGACATCCAAGAGAAGCTTAAGGTGCGAAGGGAGAAGTTGGAGAAGCTTGGCACATCCAGATCTAGTCCGAGATCGTTCCTGTTGGGTGTTGCTGCCGATTATCAGCGCCTCCTGAGGGATGCTCTTCATGGACGATACAATGACGAATTCTTTGGAGGGTTGAATGACGGCGACCACAAGCTACGTGCTCAGCTTGGAAACTTTAGCCGAGCCTTGGATCATGTCCTTCGCACAAGAGGGTCGACACAGGTGATGGGCCTGGATGGTGACAGTACCCACAGCGACGACGTTTCTGAATATGTCAAGGAGTTCCTGGTCCAATACCCTTACGACTTCCCGGATGCGAAGGTCGTGACTAGAGGGGAGCTTCGTGCTCAACTCGATAGGCAAGTGGCCGTCAACCAAGGCCGAAAGCTCTCTGGCATTCCCGACAGTGAGCTCATGGTCCAACTGCTTAAACAGCAGGCGGCATCATGGAAGCCTATCGCGGAGTACCACGTCGAGCTGGTGGCGACAGTTGTCAAGGCATTTGTTGACCAAGTCTTTGTACACGTGGCAGGACCCCTGCACACCAATCAAACAACCGAGATGATCCTGACGGAATACGTGGACGACTTTTTCGAAACCGCCAAGGACGAGATGCACGTCAAGATTGACGAGCTTTTGAGGCCTTACCTCGAAGGCTATGCGCTCTCCTTGGACCTGGAGTTTGATGGTGCCGAGAGCGGGATGGACAAGGTTCTGGATATCGTGCAGGCGCATTATGAGGTACAGACCCCACCCCCAACCAACCCAACTCAACTAACCACATACAGAGATCTCGACGCACCTTTGTGGACAATGTGACCAACTTTGCGGTCCAGGGTTGCCTCATTCGCGGCCTTCCTGGTCTACTCACACCACAGAAGATTGGTAGCCTAAGTGATGAGAGAGTGGAGGAAATGGCGGCCGAACCCAGTGATAGGCAGTCGCAAAGGGAGAGTCTCCAAGAAGAGATCAAGCTTCTCGAGCAAGGCTTGGGCCCGTGCAAGCGATACAAGCCCAGGGCAATGACAGGTACGTTACCGAAACTGCCAAAATGGCCTCGCCAATCTAACCTTGATGAAATAGTACCATCGGTTCGCAACACTCCCGCCAGCACCAACAGCGCACCCGAGACCGAAACTTCAGAATCAGTGAAAGCTGATGACGCCCCTGTTCCACAGTCTGAGCACGTCGATCCTACGGTAGAGGAGTCCAAGGTCCCTGATGCCGAGGAAACGACCACCGAAGTCATTGCCACCGCTGCACCCGAGTCTTCGGAGCCAGAAAAGACGGAATCAGCTCCAGCAGATTCAGGTACAACACCAGCCATGGCCAGCAGCTCCGGATCATTCACCAACAGCCTTGATCAGATGCTTGCTACTGCCACTCCTCAAAGCGCCGTTGATAGTCCCACTGTCGAGGCCAGCAAGCCAGTAGACTCTATCCCCGTGCCTGACCAGAAGCGTGCCAGCGCAGCATTCACTGACATTCTGCCTGGGTCGCCAGACTCTAAGCCAGCGTCAATACTCGCCAATCTCCATTCTGAGATGGAGAAGACCGACACGGCGTCTCTCCAGCCCAGTATCAACGGTGTCTTGGCTTCGAAATCCCAGACGCCTCAGGAGAACGGGAAGGCGTTCTTCAACGGCGGTCCCCCCAAGCCAGAAGAGCCAAGAGCTGCATCTCCCCCTCTGAGCCCCTCCAGACCATTCAGCAGCGACGGTATACTATTCAGCAGCCGCGCATACAAGCCCAGGGACTCTGGCCCAGAGCTGGCTCAGCAGGGATCTAGCGGTGGTGGGATCGGCAACAGCTTCCGCGTTATCTTTTCCAAGGCCAGCGGCTCAAAACCCCAGACGAACACGACCAACACAAACGGATACTTTGGGAAGCATTCAGCTGCCTGAGAACGACTTCAAAGCCACTTGATGAGTTATGGGTCAGCTGAGGTAGCGGCAAAGAGTGCGGGTCAGTAAAACAGCGAATTTCTTGGGGCGACAGGCGATGTATGGCACAGCGAGCACTACACACTAACCCAATCACTTCACGAATATAAGTGGCTGTCTTCTCGAAAGACAAGCTCCGGGAGCTATTGATGGATATGAAGCCTATGATTAAGCATTAGAATGACTATACATGATGGAAGATGAACTTTGAGATTGAAGGGACGAGGGTGAAAGGTGGACAAATTGCTCAGAATGGATGTGAATACAGTTCTAGTCTACAATTTGACAGGTAGACTGCGGTGGCAGTACGACCTTTGAAACTTCCATGCGACACAATATGTAGAGTAGTAGCGTTTAGCCTTTGGAAATTGGACAATGAATATCGCTACTCTTATCCTTGAACAGCAGCTGCATCACGCTAAGAGGTATGTCGGTATATCTCGCACTTGCCCCACCTACGGAACTAACTCCGAAACCGCGCCACAATCCTGACTGGGAAGCAAGAATCCCCACGTACGTAATGCACCAAGTCGAATCTGCCCGTCGCACATTGAAGTTCAGAACTACCGATTTGAAACACTTGACTTGATTGAAAGGGCTTCACTTTTTAGGTCGGAAGTCGGGACACGCTGAACTTTGTGTAACGTGGTATTTTCATGTTAACGGTGGGACGTGGCCGTAGCAGTGTGAGACGTGGAAACTCTTTGCTCTTTCACCACAGGTTAAGAGGTTTATTGTTACTAGCCTATCTGAAGTTAATCATTGTTTATCTTAGGCTGCAAATGATGAAAAACTTAGAAGCTACCTGTTACTACTTACTGATATCCTAGCATTGTATTATAGCACGGAGCACGGACTTCGTACTTGAGGGGCGCAGCCTCCGAGAGTGCCGAGCCTTACTTGTAAACGTAATACTGACAAAGCAAATGATCTACTTATGATCTTCGTTCTCATTTATAATCGGCTATCAAGCCTGATGTTTGGGCTCCAAAGGGTGACATCCTAGCCGTTCGGAACAAATCAGGCTTACTACCGAGGCTTTGTCCCTGTTTGTCAATTTCAAGAAGAAGCTAGACAAACTTTAAACCAAAAACACCACCAATAACTAGCTTCCGCTTGTGCGTTGAACTCTCAAACACGCCCGCAGATAAATTACAACGTTTCTTCGTCGCCGTCTAGCTATATCTAGCTTAGCATCAGCTTTCGTGAGACGGCCCGGAGCCTTTCCTAAACTGAAACCGGTCAGGGTCCAACCCCGTAGACGATAAACGAGTCTGGGTCTAAATGTAATAAATCTCCAGTTTTCCCCATTGTTTTCATCTGGTTTCTCCATTCTTTCCAACTGAAAACTGACACGGTAAAGAAACTCGACCACGATGAAGTCTTTGGCAAGTTCTACTGTGTCCAAGCGCGAGTCTCTTCCCACTGCTGGCAGTGTCTTTTTTGTTTCTTCAGCTGGCCGTGTTCTTAAACTTCCTATTCCCAGCAAGTCATACCGCGATCCTCTAACTTGGTCATGGTCCAAAAGAGTTCTAGCGTTTTTCGCTCTGGGATTCTACTCTGTTGTGGCCTCCTTCGAAGTCAACTTGCCTGGCCTGTTAGTCAAAGCGATCCAGGATGAGTTTGGCCATGATGTAAGACAATGCCAGGGACGTTCCTAAGTATATGCTGACCGAGGCACAGGATATGGGCCCTTTCGGTGTAGAATCACTCTCTTCGGCAATGACCCTCTTTACTGGAATCGGTTATCTTATAGGGATTCCGCTATCGACAGCGATCGGGCGGCGGCCGGTAATTATCAGTGCAGCTATCATTACAAGCTTTTCCACTTTGTGGGCTGGATACGTTGGAAGCCTTTTCGAATTGCTTGCCGCAGTTTGCTTCCAAGCGTTAGGTACTGGCTTAACCGTTGGCATGGTATGTCTGAACATTGGCTTGTAGAATACACATACTAACTCGCTATAGTGCATACTTATTCTCATCGACGCAACCTTCATACATGAGCGCCCCAATGCATTGTCTCTGTTCTGGTGCATAGGGTCTGTCTTTATTAAGCTAGCACTCCTACTCCTACCATTCACAACCGATCTGGATAGGAGCTGGCGATGTGTTTATCAAGTTTGGCTCGCCCCTTGTGTAACTGCCTTGGTCTTGGTCCTGGTCTTTGTTCCAGAAACTTATTTCTTACGCCCTCCTGTTGCCCTTGATGGCCGAGTGCTTGTTCAGAGCGGCTCTGAAAAGGTGGAAGTTTATGGAGGGTGGGATGAAGTGGAACTAATCAGGAATGAGAAGCCTTTACCGGATGTGCCATCTTCTTGGTCCTTTTGGTCTCATTTTAAGATCTCGCGAGCACCAGGGACAAAGTGGGGATCTATGGCTACTACATATGGGCAGATGCTTCTCTGCATTCTTAACCCTCTTACCTTCTGGGTCTCTCTGCTCACAGGCGTTATTCTTAGTGGCGTGATTTTCTTGAACCTCACTCAGCCTACCGCCCTCGTTTTAGCCCATGGAGACCCCAAATCTATCAACATCTTACTTGGAGTCGCCGGGATCGTTGGCTCCATCTTAGCATTTCCGGCCACTGGTCCCCTTGCATGCTGGTTTACGCGCTACTATTCCTTTCGAAAAGGTGGCATTCGCCATGCAGAAGTTTACTTGTCTCTGTTTATCATCCCAGTTGCAACTGGATTGGCAAGTGTATTACTCAATGGACTTGCTATCGTTAATAACTGGCACTCGATCTCGGTCTGGATCTATATCACATCTGGGTCAAGTATTATTAGCTATCTAACCGGCAATGTAGCATTTACTTTGTGGATTACAGAGGCATTCCCGCGATGGGCTGCTGCTGCGTTAGCAATCCAGCTATTTGCAGGTAATATGGTTGGTTTTGGGATCGGGACTGCTATATCACCTTGGGTTCAAGGTAACCGTATCCTAGAGCCAAGTCTCCTTGTTTCTGCATTGATACTTGTAATGGGAGCTCTAGCTGTCCCGGCAGCTTTCTGGGGACAGACAGTACGTCAGTATATTCAGGGTCGATGGAGTGACTCGGAAAAGACTGCGCTTCGCCCGCAGTAACGGAAATAGTCTTGTCATAACTTAACGCAGTGTTAGACTTAAACTGACAACTAAGTAATAAGTGTTGGGGAGGGGGAAAAAAGTACTATTAGCTATGAAATTTAAAGAGAACTAACTATATGCTATAAAATGTTTGTTTCTAATTCTCTGTGCCATGATGCTAGAAAGTACGTTATTAATGTTATCAGTAATGGCCTTGATAGGATCAGAGGCATCCATGTCTGCTTGAACCCTCTTTGCACCCTCTTTGTATTTGGGATTAAAAAGTACCTCTACAACGCCAGCCCGAATAGCTTCACTTGTGGGACTTCCAGTCCTGAGGTTAACAGCCACACCAGCTCCTTTCTATTAGTATACTATAATCTAGCCAGCTTCTTAGTTTCTTAGTATCTTTTTTACTAGCTTAAAATAACTATATTTAATACTTATAACTAGCTGAGAGATTATATAAGTAAAATAGTTACCCACTGTGCTGTTGTGAAATACGGCAACGAGGGTTTACCTCCCTCACTGTCTAAATCACTACTTTTGCTATTACTCTCATCTTCGCTTCGTTTGCCGCTCTCGTTATCTCCCGAATTCTCTCTAGTCTTATAGCTTTGTGTACTTCTCGTGTCTCTCACGTGGCGCTTCTTGGAGCCAGATAGCTGTGTAGCTGCGAACTCGCCGAGTTTTTGCTCAAATTCTCTTTCCTCGGACGTTTTCATTCCATCGGTTGAAGAACACGCTTTCCCAATTCCCAAGTTGGCAACAGTATTACTGATCGCGGGGCTCAGTCCATCACTCCATGTTTCACCCCCCAAAGTCCCTACTCGATGGTATTCGTGCTCTCCTCTCGCGCCTGTTTCTTCAACCACGATGCCGCATGTTGTAGCATTGCTGAAATCCTTCTCGTCGACAAAAGGTTTTTGAAGCCAAAGCGGCAAGAAAAAGCAACGCGAACAAGGATTCAAAGGCCTACTGAGACTTAGGCTAAACATGTGATTTTTCATAGACTCTTTTCGATCTCCCAGTCGCAGCAGATCCCATCTAGCGAGTTGAAGATCAGTTTCGTAATTAAACCAAAAAGCTTCATTAAAACTCAAAGAGAACATGCGCTTGTCCTTGTCGAACTCTAAAGGTATCAAAAGACACCTGATTTTCAAAATAGCTCGATCAAAGGAGATGAATGGGTCGCCTTCAAGGGAGTTGATGGTGTGATCAGCTAGGATAGCTAATGGGCGATGGCGCGGTGACTCGAAAGTATTTAATTTCGAAGGCTCGAGATATCCTCGACTCATCCAATAATGACCAACGGGATTTATTGGTCCTAGATAGTCGAGCCACGACCATGAATGTGCTGTAAAGCCAGTTTTCGGTTGTAGGGTCTGCGTGCCCTCGTCCGCTGGCTCGGGTTTGAAGTCTTCTGGTTTACAAGGCGCCCAGCAGATGTCACGCATCCAATATCCACGCCAGATACCAGCCAGATACGTATCTCCGGTCAGTCTTGCAACCGCTTTAGCAAGACCCGCAATGGCAACAAGTCTGTCCTGTTCATATGTCAAGCTTGACCCGCAATATTTCCCTAGGATTTTAATCCAATCCATTGCACTTGAATCATGTGGAAGAAGATGAATCGACTGTGGGAGGCCACGATCATATGCAGAATCAGGAGATACTTCCATAGAAACGAAGCCATTGAAATTGCCATCGCACTCCCAAAAAAGCTGATCATTCGATAGGTAGAGTATCCTTCTCGAAAGGCACCGTTCCTGAAGGACCCATCCTCTGTCATTGATGGGCGCTCCCGCTATATGTATTCTGAAGTCATGAGTGCAATCAACAAAAGCATACTCTCCAGGGCCGGATATAGGGACAGGCCAATAATTGGATAGATCGGGGAAACGACGTGGCAAAGCCGGTCGAGGAATACTCCGTGGATGGCGCTTGCGGAAGATGGAAGCGTCTGTAAATTCCCAGCATATCATCATTGTCAGAACGGCATGTTCGTAAATATCCGACATAACTGGTGCTTCGTGGCGGAAGTCAAGGCCATCGATGTCGTCTTGCAGAATACAAAGCGAATCGATCCAGAGGTATCTGATAGGAATTGCTCGACATGTCGATATGACGTCCTGATAATTTTGTGGCAGGATATCATCAGCTTGCGGTAAACGGTACGATGCATAATTAGGCCGAAGCAGCCTTGGTGTATGTTTGGACCATCGATGGGAGAGCGCAACGTACGGGACTCTTCCTTGGGTCTCAACCACTCGCCATGTTTTCGAGTCCTTGCTGCCGACATCTAATAGTCTAGTGGGCATTCGTGCATCGTCGGGGATAAAGTTTCGTTTCATGCAGAAGGCGTGTTTCTCATCGCAGGTTTTAATCCAGTATCGTGCAGATTTAGCAATTGACTCAGGTGTTGGCTCGCCCGTGATGGGCAACATTTTTTCTGCGTCTAGGTTTACAGTTGTTAGCCAAAGCCCTACAAGTGCTGTGGTGGGCATCCAATTTCATACTTTTAAAACACTCCTCTGTCGTTTTCCTCACAGTGAAATCAATGTGGCTGCGTAATGGTACAGTGCCTTCTAGTCGCACTACAACATAGTACTCGCCTAACTGTGCGTTATACCTAATGTCGTTCATGAAAGAATGAAACCCGGGCACTCTTTCATCATGCGGTGATGCAACTGGAGAAGAACGAATAGACCGCCAGACCGACCAACAAATCGGACAGTTCTGGTCGAGAGATGCAATGAGTGACTCCCACGACAGATGCACGACTTGTTTTATGAACGTGGAGAAACCCTTAGGTATATCAACAAAGCGCTTCCCCCA
Organism: Fusarium citri; assembly: GCA_004367485.1. NCBI lineage: Eukaryota > Fungi > Ascomycota > Sordariomycetes > Hypocreales > Nectriaceae > Fusarium > Fusarium citri. Next base: position 51,939 of record QHHH01000282.1, read on the forward strand.
AATTGAGATTACCTTCCCAGAGGCATCATGGGTGGAGAAGCTGGGAAATGCTGTTAAACAAATTTTGCAAAGACTCATTGTCATATACAGTAGCTTGTGCTTCTGTTCTGTTCCGCCTTAGGTCGATGTTTGAGTGATTTTCTTAGCTAAGTATCCAGGAGGGGTACGCACCAAATCAGTGGGTTATTTAGCAGGGTTGATACATGATTACGCGCTGAGCTGACAACCTCTGGTCTGAATGACATCGCTAACCAGGGTGGTTATTAATTCCACCTTCAACTTAATGTTTTCAACAATGTGGAAGTTAAAGTCACGTGTATCAACTCCATTAACTTAATTTTCTTCCAGGATTAATGGTATCAATCCTACTTTAAAAGCTATAATGTTAACTACCGGTGAAAATTGTCTGATGGTCTAGGGAAGCTCTACAAGGTGTATCATAAGCCAGACCTGTTTCTGAGACCCCACTCCAGCGGCGAAATTCACAGTGCACGGGCCAGGCCCAAGCCATTATACAGGCCCCTTATACGTCGCACCCTTCCTTCATCGCGCCTTCCTAACCAAGGCTTAAGAAATATTTAACTAGCTCAGCGAGTGCAAGGCCTTGTAGGGCATTCACTGCGATATGTCTAGGAATAGCTACTTAAGGAAGTCGACAGCTGACTTTAAAGTGCTTATTTATTACTTCCAGATAAAGTCCTGCCTGACCCTCACATGCGAAGTTTCCTCCAACTAACTTTGAAACGTTGAGTCTCAGGTCACAGAAATAGAAATTAGGCAGGATAGCCATCTCCTCGGTAATGAGGTCTATGCTCCAGTGGGTGAAGCTCACCTCGCTGTGGGCCAGTTCTATTCTAAAAGACAGATGTTTTACTTTGACCCAGGGCTGCCGTCAGAGCAGATCAACAATCAGATTTATCAATCAATTCAATCAATTCAGATCAGATATGATATCCTACCACATCAATCAATTCAGACACGATCATCTATGCATCTGATATATCTGATATCTTCAGAAAGGAGTGCGATTACCCTAGAACTGTCGGATCATCCCCATGTCCCGGTCCCGCAGAGTGGGGCACCCCCGAAGAAGCAGTGGTGCTCAGGGCTCGGATGGAGAACAACCTACCGGCAGATTAATTGGTTCAGTTGAAGTGAGGTTACCCCTTTTCCCTACCTCTTGCCTCAGTACGATATAATGATTGACCAGGTCAACTCAACGCAACTGAGGCATTCCATTGGTTAGTTGAATGTTTCCTATACTTAAACATCAGTTTGAGATGAATCTCGGAGAATGCTATCCTTCCCTCCGTAAGAAGCTTCATAGATTAAGTCATTTCCTTCGCTAAGTGTAAATTTAATATCCCTTTTTAGACTTTTCCTTTCGTAGTGTTTGATTTTAAACTATAAAGGTACAGGGTAGACCGAAATAAGCGTCCGCTTTTTATTTATAGAAAAAGATAACAACAGCTTATTTTGGATTGGTTATAGCGTAAGTAATCCGCGCCTTGAAGAGTTGGGGGTGGTCGCACATTTCGAATTACCCTGTACTAATGCTATGTTAAAAGCCCGAAATCTTTCAACCTGAGGCAAGGCAGTTCCTTTTCCACCCTTTCCAAAGTCGGCCTTTAATACAATACAATATATTTTATCATTCTAGCTATTTAATTAAACAGTATTCCAAACCTTCCAGCTGCCTTTCCAGACTTAAGAAGATCGATAACTTTGTTAATTTCATTCAGGTCTTTAAAGTATGTAATGTGGGCTTGAATGCCATGTCTGTAGCTAAACTCAAGCGCCTCCGGCATATTCTTTGGAATTCCACTACTCCGGCCAGCAATCCGGTACTTACCAAGGAGGATATCAAGAGCGCTAATATTCAATGGCTGCTTCGGAATTTCAGCGACCATCATAAGGCCGTTTATCCTATAGCAAGCAATTAGTAAGTCGTAGCTTACGCCTCGTAGGTTGGATCCCGCCTATCTCAGTGTCTTGGGCGCATTTTCATATGCAATGTTGGAAGCGCTGAATACTGTGGCGGCGTGACAGCCACCGTTGGTGACTTTCTTTATCTTTGTCTCGTAGTCGGGCTCTTCCATTGTGTTGATGACGAAGTCAGCGCCCAGACTCTTTGCATCATCTAGTTGGGACTTGCTGATATCAATACCGACAACTTTAAGCTTCATCGCTTTGGCGTATTGAACAGCTGTCCATTGTTAGCACGGACATAATCGAGGCCGTCTCACGGGATGTCTCACGGGAACATACCAAGGTGTCCAAGGCCTCCACAGCCAATAATGGCGATCCATTGTCCCGGGATAAGCCCACATCCCTTTACAGCATGGTAGGCTAGAGGAATATCAGTACTAAGCCTCACACTACTAATCTCCCATCTTCTCACCTGTGACACCAGCGCAGAATAAAGGTGCTGACGTATCAGGGTCCATACCCCGAGGCAGTACCATAGCATTGCGAGCATCAGAAACTGAGTACTCGGAGAAGTGGCCTGGACATGTAAAGCCGTGCATTCGTCCTGTTCCCTCTTGACAGAATAGGTTGTGGACTTGACATCCTTCGCAGTCATCTGCTTAAGTTAGTCGAGTCACACTTCAGGAGTAATACACATACAGCATGCATAACTGCAACCAAGGCAACCAACAAGATCGCCCCTCTTGAAGCTTTTGACATCCTTTCCGATACCGACAACATATCCTGTGTTCTCGTGACCGATATTTGTTTTTTCAGTGAGAGGCTCTTCACCTGTATGGCCCCAGAAAAGCATCTAAAACTGTAAGTCAAAACATCTCTGGTTCCTTGCCAGATTAACGTACCAGGTCTGAGTGGCAAAGGGTGGCACTCCTTGTTTTAATGAGGATTTCATTATCCTCATACTTGGGAATGTCTATTTGGTTGACTTCGACCGCGTTGGTGAGCTGCAGGATGTGTTAATGAACGGCGCAGTAGCTCATACATATTCAGGCTTACCTTGTTGTACTGCGCAGCAAGCATAGTGCAAGTTCCTCGAGAGCCCATGACGACGAATATAACTCAGATAAATGACTCAAACTCTGCTCAGGATTAAAGAAGTTGCAAGGTGATTTCCATGGCATTTATGGTGCTACCTGGGCCAGTGCTAACACAAATCACATTTGAGCTCGACGCATCGTGGGGTCGCGGTTGTAACTACAAAGAACTCGGGTTACCCATTTTGGGACACGTGCAATGAGTCAGTCCGTTCTAAAATTCCTGGACTCTATTGCGATGTCCCCTCAATCCTAAGGGCAAGAGCCAAGATGATCTCTGTAGGGGGTTGAGGTGTCTCCCGCGGAATGATTTTCCGAGATCTCTTGACGCCTAGCGTTGAGTGCGGTATGCGGGGTTGCCGCAGGGATGTGCTCCTTAGAGACGCTCCTTGTCAGTTGTGTCTAGACTAGTTTAGTACTCTACTGTACAGTCTGCACTGCTGGACACAACCCGATTGTACACTAACGCAAAAAGCTGACATTAGTCAGTCACGCTGCTATTGAGTTGGATACAACAAAGTACGTATTGACTAAATGAAGTAGCGTTCAGTGCGTGGCCCCAACCCCAACATGTCTGGGGATTCAGATCCTGGGGTTTGGGGTTCTGGGGCTCTGGGGT
>QHHH01000283.1:0-13150 GCA_004367485.1 Fusarium citri
CCAGCTGAGCTATTCGGGGAGAATCTCCGAAAACGGAGGAATAGCCAAGTGGATTGGATTCTGTTGGAAGGAGAGTTGCTAATTGTTGTATATATTGCCTGTCCCCATTGGATACTGATAACCGCGAGGCCAAGAACCGCCCGTCCTTTGTCTACATTGTCATTAATTAAGCAATTTGATTATGTTCTCCACCTCTTCATTTTTATCTTCTACTGTTGATACGATTAGTATGTATCTTCTTACTTCGCTATGCCTGGGTATTGCAATGGCGATGGTGAGGTGATTGCTGCAACTCAACTGAGAGGCGTTCAATGTACACCTGCAGGATTTCAACCGTGCCAGCCAATTTTCTACCATCCCGGTGCAAGATACTATCGCTATGAGACTCCAAGGTAATGGTTGTATATCTTCAGAGTACTTGATCGTCGCCTACGCATTATCCGTCGCATCTGCTCTTGGACCATAAGTCTCACAGAACTTACCCTATGTCTGCCCAATCCAAGAATCCGCGAGTATTAATAACGGACTCAACAACAGGCCCAATCCATAGTACGACTAATTTATCGAAAGCCTTTAGTACTAAGAAACAGAGCAAGTGCCCGAATCTTCGTCGTCCGACTTGTGCTCAACCACTTGTGTTAAACCCCTCATATATAGTACTCATCGAAAACACCAAAGCTCACAGAGCCGAAGACGTAGACGATATGATGATGCGACGATACGAATAATACGCTACGGAATTGCTCTACACAAACACATTCACTGCCTGAGTTCGTTGATATTTTAATGTTGGCCGATGGACATGCGACGTTCACAAGAAGGCAGAGGCTTTACAGATATACGTCTTCAAATACTCAATTCAAGGATTCTAACATCCAGACAAAAAAGGTAAACCACAGAATTAAACAGAACTCCAGCGCTTGGGCCTGCGAGAAGAGAACATAACGCCACGCTCCTATCCATACCAATCCGTCCAAACCATAACACGTATCCGTCGTATCCGTTACATTATTATCCATCAATCATGAAGTTGGGTCAGCTTCATCGTGTGCGCTGCCACTTTCCCATAGTTCAAAACTTTCCCCTGTTCCTTCGATTGGTTCCAAGACAGCAGCTTTTGATGTACCTTCTGTAGGCTTGGCCATGAGGTTATCGATATCTTCTGTCGTGGGGTCGATAGGTTTCAAATCAATTGACTCTGAGACCTCCGGCACTTCCAGTACAGACTCCAAAACACTTGACTCGGACTCATCTTCTGGCACGAGAATAACTGATGTCTCGTCACATCCCTCAGCGTAAAAGTCGGCAGTGTTCATTTCTCCCAATGCGACACGTTCCTTCTCGACGATCATATCGTCAGCCCTTGGTGCGCGACGAGTTTGGGATACGTCATCGGGAGGAGGAACATTCTCCTTGTCGCGACCCTCTGCGCGATCCCTGTTTCGCTTGCGCTCGCTTTCCTCGTCGGATGAAATGTCGAGTGTGCATGTGCTGTGTTGGAGAAGGTTGGTCATTTCTTGTTCGGGAGTATCCTCATGAATCTCAAAGAACCAGCTGGCCTTCATGTCTGGCTCTTCAAGAGTGACGGGCTTGGCAGTGGCAGGCTTTGCGCCATATCCAGGGATTGTACCCTTGAGAGCAGCATCGAGAGAGAAGGGAGCAGCGGCACCAAGAAGAGTAGGAGGATCAATACGTCCAAGAGTTCGTCGTCGGCTTGACGTAATTCCAGATCGCTTTCCTCGGGTAGGAGATCGTCCAGCGGGTGCGTGAAGGGGAGAAGATTTGGTGATTCCGGTGTTGAGCTTGTTGGGAGACTTTGCTTGAAGAGTTCGTCGAGGTTTGGTAGGACTGGTGAGGCGACTAGGGATGGCGGATGGAGCGGGGAGACTGGGGGAAGGTGCAGGTAAAGAAGCGGCCTTTAGGATGATTGATGAAGGCTTGAGGATATCCTTGGATCCCTTGGATCGTTTGGCAAAAGCTGAAGGATCAACATTTTCAAAGTCGTCGGTATCAATTAATTCAGCTTTTCGTTTTCCGGCAGAAGTAGAAGAAGGAGCAGCTTCAACAAGTTAGTGACGATCATCAAACCCCGGGCGACATCTCCACATACCATTTTGCCTATTCTTGAGACTTGTGAGGGATTGAAGTCTGGACACATCAAGAGGAGCAAAAGGTTGACGAGTAACAGTAGCCATGGCTACTACAGTGGAGTTTGGTGATGTTGCTTTGCTTTGCTTTGCTTGTTTATTGTTATCGCGTGAAGAAGACCCAAGCAAAGAAACGTAACGTGTAAATGAGGAGGAAGATGGATGAATGGGGAATGAAAGTGGGAGAGAGAGAGAGATCGGGTACAAAAGAGGTGCTAACGGTGGGTTTTTGGTGCGGGAGGGCGCGTGGAGGGAGATCGGAAATAAGGGAGACCCAGCGCGAAAGTGGGCGTTCTTTCGTGCCTTGGACCCGACGTGGACGTGCCGTGACAGTGGAGGGATGGAAGAAGCTGGCCTGGGGGACGTGCTGAAATGCGGCCACTAACTCACTAAACTTTTAGTGGAGGTTATGAACTGCAGCGTTTGAAACAGGAATGTGAGATCGCGACTTTCGTGTTTAATTAATTGATGACGAACAAGAGGACGACATTAATTGAAAACCCAACCCTCTGATAGAGTTATCTAGATGCCTCAGGTTCTTTTTCTTGTCTTCCCCTCATTCGCGACCATGCTCGTATCACTCGTCACCGCTAACTGAGCTTCTCAATGATTCGTTGAATGCCATCAATGCCTTGGCCTTGTGGGACATGACCAAAACTCCACAAGCGTCAACCCAGTTTCTACCAGATCGTATCCAATCGACGCGTTTAAACGTTTAGCGCCAATGCAAGGCAGATGCAGCCAGATGCAAGGGAGAGGATATTGATCTCACTCCCACTATCAAGTTAGGTGTCGAGGGCATTGCCCGTGACTGTGGCTGTCCTTTTCCCGCCGCTATGGCAGTCAGTGTCCTTGTATTGCATCACTGTCTGTTGCATACTGAAGCTATTCAGTCCATTCTCTGCAATCATCCGTCAAGTCTCCGTTTCATGAGTTATTTGTCTGCTGTTAGCCTTTAGGTCAAACCATATGCGACCATCTTATCACAACATCATCAATCTCCCCAGATTATTGGTCCTTACCCTTTCAGCTGATCCTTGATCGCCAACCAGATCATCCACTAAACCCCTGCAAAGTGTAACCGACAAGCTATTGATTGTTTCTATTAAAGGCCAGACCATCCGCGAATTCGCGTCGTGTCCGTGTTGTAACCCCTCCCGATGAGACTTGTAAGTGCAACGCCTCTCTAACTAATGCAATGACCTGCAACCTGGAGGCTGGGGATGAGACAAGTTGAAGGATTGTCGGGTTCATTGCCGTGATTGTCTTGGCCAGCCATGGACTGATTGATAGACTGTAAATCAGGCCAGCCAACCTGGGCCACAGCCCACAGCCATTGGCAGATATGCAGCTACCTGCAGAATTGCCTCTGCCAACTCAGACCTGACCACAGTTTGACCTTCAAATAGATACTCTTCGACCTGCGTTAGTGATCACATAAAACAGGGCCGCAGGAATATAACCAAATATTTCTATTATGCTGCTTGTTCAAGTACTAACAATACTGGCGTGTCCGAGGTGTAGTGATTGTCCAACCGACTTCCTTTCCAGTCCTCCGTTCATCTCCGCTCACTTGTCTTCGTAAAGATGGTGTGCCCCAAGACTCTCAATTTTGCTTGCAACTTCATCATCCGCTCCAAGTGTATGTGGTTGATATGTCCTGGCCTGGTTGCTCACTAGGTCATGGCCCAAAGCATGAGAAGACGCAGGATGGTTTCTTGGTGCTGTCTCATCTTGATGGATTGTATGTTCAGGACTGGCTCGATAAGTATCGACCGGATCGAAACCAATATCATGGTTGCTTCGTCGAGGAGGAGCTGTCTCAGCGGCGTCGTGGAAAAGATCGTGTCGATGAACTGCAGGTGGACTGGCCGGGGCCTTTGTATCGGTTCGAAGTTGATGGATCGAGGGTGGGTAACTAGGAGTAGTCGTGTCTTTGCTGAGTCTGTGATTTCCATGAAGATGGAAGGTTGGTCCCTTTGGGTCTTGACCAATGTCGTGATCATGGTCATGTGTCGCATAGGTTGGTGCAGTATCTTTGCTCAAACTGTGATTCCCGTGGAGATGAGAGGTTGGCCCCTTTGGATCATTGCCAATGTCATGATTGTGAACAAGTGTCGCATCGGTCGGTGCAACTGGGTCAACAGCGATCGATCTCTCCCGATTCTTGCTGCTGCGTCGGCTGACTGGGGTCGAGGGACATCGCTCAGAGTGGTCTTCAGGAATGCATGGAAGACATTCATCGCGTTCTGTACTGGGGGAACACGACTTGCTGGGGATTCTTACTGAGCCCGAAGATGACGAACACATCGGTGGGTGGGAAGTATACCCACTGGCATCGCTGTGCTTTCGACCTGTCTCTCGCCCAATGATTTCGTTCTTGACGTGAATAAGAGTAAAGCAAGGGTCGCAACATCCTGCTAGACAGTCTCGATGCTCGTTGCCTTCGATATTGTAGAATCGTCGAACATCTCCACGTAGATCGGAGATGAAGCCACCATACACTAAATTGTTAGCGATGTTTGCTGCTGGTAAACACACTTACAAGGCAAACACAAAGAAGCAAATACGCAGCAATCTTTTGTCACGACAGGGTAGATAGGAGATCGCTAATGTTGCTCCTTAGTCTCGTAGATGCCGTAGCGTCTGTCGTAAGCTTCATTCAAGCGCAGTCGAGTACGTCCGTAGGCAACGCAAGGACAGCAAACAGCCTCGGGCAGTCCACTGGAGTCGACTTCGTCGCCACCAAACATCCATCTTCCAACCTTTTCAAAGGTGCTGCTGTTGGTTCTGGATGGCGAGTTACTCGTGGGCGATGTGCCAGAGGAAAAGGCCGGCGGTTCCACAAATTGGATATTGTTGAGAAGCATGGTGGGTTGGAAGAGGGGCATAAAAGAATGATTCTAATAGAAATGAAGAGATGGTGATGAACGAATGCGGGATGTTGGAAGATGTTGGAGTGAAGTTGAGAGAGGAGGAATAGTGGTTAGTGGAAGGAGTATGTGGGAGGTTTGAGAGTGTGGAAGGAGCCATAGAGGCATGCTTGCGGGGACATCACGACCACCGGGCTTCAGAGCATGATCAGGGAAATAATGACCAATGTCCAGAAGCGAATGATGCTGTAGCCATATCAAGCATTGGGATTACAAAGTGGACGTGAAAATTAGTAGTTGCACCCGGCGGCTTCGAACCGACAGACATCAATTAAATTACGAGTTACTCTATACCGGGATATCATGACCTTAACTCCAGACATCCTTAACTCCTCAGACACATTGAAATCCCCAAACATCTGCTCAGACTAATGCGTCCGTATGCTATACTTCCAACTACCGTGACTTGCCAAAGGATCTCTAGGTCCGTCCCAGACAGGACACCAAGACTCTTTGGCCCCCTCTTCTGCCCTAGCTCTTGAATCCTGCACCATTTTCATTATGAACTTGCTATCCTGCAATTCATCCTGGTCATCCTGATCCTGGGATAGCCATCCCTCTCGTCGTCCGTCTCCTGAATTAAGTCGATGATCAAGTGGTCGAAGTCCAACGGAATCCGTGCTACTCAATCTCTCTGATCGCAATCGTATAGGTTGGCCTGTTAACATGGCCATTTCAACATCCAAGTCAATCATTCCGTCTGAATCTCGATTCAAGTCAATCATTCCATTCGAAGCTCGATTCGTGGGACGAGTCGGTTGTGCAGATGGGCCGGTGGAAGAACTGATCCATCGGAAATGCCTCTTGATCATTGATGTTCGTGATCGATCTCGGACTTCAGATGGGCCTCGTTCTCGTCGTCGTTTACGGATGTGATGTTCGATTAACAGGTTGAACGAGGGTAAACAGGCGCAAACAAAGCCGATAGTAAGTTCAAGGTTCCTGAAATGTTAGCTAGGAGGTCGATTGTTTGACGGGACCGCCTACGTTAGAATGGCAATTGGAGTATAATCCACCGTAATGTCATCTGAGTCCAAGAACTCAACCGCTTTAGAAACCCGATAAAGCGTCAAGGCTGTGGCAATCCCTCCAGCCCCAAGAAGCAACACAATCTTGATCCTCTTGCCAAGAGACAAAGTAAGCCGCCATGTCAACGGTATTGGCACGAGAAGGATGATAAGGTCGGTAACGATTGACAACGATAAATCGGAAAAGAAGATCTTTCGTTGGTTGAGGCAGTGTGCATTGCGGACTTTCGGATCCCAGTACGTTCGAATAGGATCGCAAGTGACGATCCGTAGTATCTGAATCGGGATGTATGCGATCAAAAGAGCCCAGATAAATATTCGAATGCCCCTTGCGACCTTTGGTTCGACAGCAAATACACGCGCCATGAGAAGGAGAATGGTCGCTTTGGTGAAGAATGCGGCGGGGATATACACGATTGTACTGGCATAGAACCACTGCAATTGTTAGACAAGCCTTCGGACACAGAGACCACCTACTTTCAACCAGTTGTAATATTCTGGTTTACGTATCTCCCAAGCATGATAACCTGCGCCATATCGAGCCACTGTCTTGTTAGCATCAATCGACGACGAAAGACAACGGAAAGACCTTACTCATTAACACTGTTGTAATATACGTGATGACACAAATCTATAAAGTTAGCGACGAACATCATCAAGAAGCATCATCAAAGACCGACGTACAAATGCTGCTATGCATGTCCCTAAAATTGTCAGCTTGGTCAATGAACCAGACTCTGTACCTACAATCTTCTGCCCCAATATGACGATGTATCGTTCGCTTGACATAAACCCGTATGAAGAAGAATACTGCTGTGAAAAAGGCGCAGATGACTGCTAGCACAATATTGAGCGTCCAGAATACATCCTCAGGATCATTGTAATCCGGGACAATCCCCGGAGGAGCATTTCGATTCGAGTCGGGACCTGTTGCATTCCACATATCGTGGAGTCAGAGGTCAGATTCATTGCAAGATATTGGAGAAATCAAGAAAGGCGAAGAGGCAAGTTTTAAGAAAAAGGCTAAGCTTTTGACCCCCGTAGACTTGCTTGGATCCGTCGTTGAAGATCAACGCCACTAACGACTGGCGCTGAACTTTAATACTGCTGAGCAAGGGTTTCGAAGGCTTCCATGTGGCTGCGAGGTCATTGTAATGACTCGGTTTGATCAAACCAAGTGGGTTCAAGGGTCGTTGATCAAGTGGCGCTCAGACGCAGCTTTTCACAGTCTCTGGGTGACATCCGCGGATCGATCAAAGACTTTCCGGGTACTGGGAAATGTGGCAAGGTGACCGTTGGTCCGATCGTAGAATTCGGATGAGGCTGATGATGTAGATCTAGAGCAACAAATGGCGTAGTTTGTTGGTGGTGATTTCGGCAGGGCCGAGTATGTTTGTGTAAACAATTGAGGTACCAATCCAGCGAACAAAATAATCTAGAATTCGTTTGTATGGATGGGGAGACGAAGAAATAAATTGACGCGATGCATCGGGTTGGCAACTGGGATTTAAAATTTGGATCTATGGTTGGATGCGCATTGGATGAGCGCCCGGATAACATGACATTTATCTTTCAAGGGCCAGGGCGCGCCAAAATAACGTAGCCTCAATATCGATCTTATTATCTCATACCCTAGGCTCTTGGTAACGAATGCTTCGGAGGCTACTGAGCAGGTCACTAGGCTGGAGCGTAAGGTGGCTAAGCTTCAGTTAATGAGCATCCTTGAGAGATCCTCCTCCATAGACTCGCATCTCACTGACATAACCCGTGATGGATTCCTCAACCGTATCGCACCAGTCGGATAAGCTACAGATGGAAGTCAAAGCATATGCAGACAGTCGGGAAAAGGCTCTTCGAGAAATATGCACTTCTCCTTCAAAAACAGTAGAGTCGAACCAGCCAGGTCACAGCACAAGGAGATCACAGAGGCACTCATACGTTTAGATCAGAAGGGGATATCAATGGAAAGAGATTCAGCTCCCATATGTACAGATTGTTACAGCATATAGCATCATCCCGAACTCGTCAACGCCCTCCAGCCACTGATCTGTCCTCTCCTGTCTTTTTTCGATACGATACCCTCCTTCATTAGAAGATACTGGCCACAATTCGTCCAGTCGGAACATATCTGTTCCCCACACAAGATAATGAGACTCGTATGTTGCTTCCCAATCGTCGCACTTGGCTTGCCATAGCTCCTTGCTTGCAGGTGCATATAGGCCCTTCAGCTCGTGGCCGATGTACGTCGAAAGGTCATCTTCGGCAGACAGTACGTTATCAAGAAAGTACATGGTGTACAGAGTCCGTCGCTTTGCCTCGACGAAATGCCATGCTCCAGACGATGGAGAACTGGCCCACGTCCGCTCTGACTCACAGGCGAGGCCCTGTCGGGAAGTGGCGCACGCGATTTCTTGAAGATTGATCATGGCCTGGCGAATGAATTGCATGGGTGCGGGTGCTACCAGGAAGAACAACACCATAGAGTAGACGAGATATGCCTGAAATACACTGAAGAGGTCCATCACGCTGCATGCAGTGTGTCCTTCATGCAGTCGTGTCATTTCTCTTTGAAGTATCTCCACAACAACATTCTCCCTCTCAGGCAATGGATCTTTGAATACTCGTAGGAGGGCAAAACAGGTCGAGATAGGTGATAATGAGAGATGCGTAGGGTGTATAAATGGAGGTGAGCGCCCTCGTATCGCCATAGACGCGTATGACTTCAGTGTCCGGAAGATAAGTTTACTGATATTTGTAGGGTAGTTATTGGCTTCCTGTCCTGGGAGAGGGACGTATGCATTCAACCATCGGTTCTGAATGTCGTCAGGGTTGATGGGACAAATGAGATCAAGATTCGCGTTGGTCCCAGGTTCAGCCTCAGGCCCAGGCGCGGATGCTGTGGCAGTCCCTGCCATGCTCTGCGGATGCGCCTGTATTTGGTGATCGGTAGAGTTTTGCGCGAGAGTCCCTGGGGTGTTCTCACTGGGCGTGCTCGTATCTCGAGATGTGGTTGTCGGGTAGGTACAAGTCAAGCCTCGCGAAGCGCAGCGCCCACAGGTATCCCTGCGATCACATCTCGCTCGGGCGGTAGAACACTTTTGACAGCTCTTCTGTCGCGTTGTAGAGTATCTCGAATTTCGTGAGGGCGGCATGTAGATGGTGAGTTGTGAGTTGTGAAGCTTCGCGCCTGCCTGCGGTCTCCGATTATTCCGAGTGGCCGTCAGAATGGGAAGGAAAGAGCCACGGCTCTACACTGCAACTGCTGCAGGGTAGACGACGAATTACGAGGCAAATGGTCAGGAGCTGTATTTTACGATCGTTTTCACATAAAGACATGATTGTTCATATTAGTTACCTTTTGGGGTATGTGTTGTCTTGCTGAAGGCTATCTTCCATCTATCGTATCTATGGCAAACACCCACAACAAGGAGCCTAAAAGATGAAAATAGATCGACACTCGGGCTATTTTGTTTTTATCCTGGAGGATCAGTGTTCCGCCACATGATCACATCCCACAATACGCATCTCAGAATCCAAATTGTGAATATCAGCAGTCTTCCGCCATTCGTCAACCGTTTCCTTGTCAAGCTCTAACGCTAGGTCTGGTTTCCCCTTTAACTCGATAAATCGATTCCCAGAAACCACTGTGCAGGCGAGGGAAGTGCCCCAGAGGTCGTTGAATTCGATGGAGTTGTGTTCAGCTTTAGGCATGTGAGCCGAGCATTTTGCAAGGGCTTGGCAGAATGCGTTCAATGACGCTTTGGACATCGTGATTCGCTTGTTTGCGCCTTTGTGGAGATTGGAAAGATGTTGAGTACGGTCCAAGTGTAGAATGAGTCCTTTCAGCGTTGGCCATTGTTGCGGTTCAGATGCTGAGTGTGGTGGCCAGAAGAAAGTGGGTTCTGCGCGGCCGTGGAAGGTTAAGTATTTTAGCCCTTCTCTTTGTGAGAATTGGCGTAGTACTTGAGTAAGTATATCTTCGCCATTTTCCATGGCTGTGAAACCATCTGGACCAAATCTCGGGTGGTATCGTAATGTGAAGTTCTGTATAGACGTAGGCAAAGGCACCTCGACGAGTGATCGAGCAAGCTCGATCCTTTGGTGTGTTGACGGGACTTTCACAAGTCTCGAAGATACTTTAACATCTAGTTCTCTCAACTGCGGCATCTTGCTTGCCATAAGCAACAGCGCGTGTGGAGAAAACACCTCGTCTGAATTGCTCTGTAACCGAAGAAACCTCACCATAGGCAACTCTGGAAGCCCATGAAGTAGTATATTAGATCGGAAGTCAGGTTCAGAGACGTCGCCGAAAGACCCACTGACTTCAAAATCCAGATTCAGCAGTGGCTCTTGACCATGTGGCGTCGTTGCAAGAAGATTGAATAATTGTTCCAAAGCCTTCTCATATTGTTCCGCAGTCTCCTCAAAGCTCCAGCTGTGACGACGTCGTCCTCCGAGGTCAAACTGGCCTACTTTGGAAAATGTGATTCGCAGCTGGCGAGTATAAGAGAGCCGTCTCGGAGTCAGAATATCCGACATCAGATAAGGTTTCGGAAGGAATTTGCACTTTGCATGAGAGCGTATGACTCCTCTGTCTATATGTGTATCGTAGGACGTAGAGATATCTGTAGGCAACCTATAAATTATACGAAGATGTCGATATATTTGCATTTCAACGGTGGGTTGCCAACAGTGGCTGATAAGTGATAGTGGTGTGATAGGGTGACCCTGATCCCTCACATGACCAATGATCTGTGATATTATCTCGTTGGGTAGATGGTTCATTGTAACAACCACAAGAGAGATGAAATAAAGTGTGCCTGCTATTATGAAACGGCTGTACGTGGTTCGTGTTACGGTTGCTGTTGATGTCTGTGGAAGGAAGAGAAAAGGACGGAAAGACAAAAGCAAAGAAAAGGGCAGTTTATAGCCAGCCCAACCTTATGTCAGTCCAGGGAAGAAAAGGAGAAAAAAAGGAAAAAAAGGTTCCGTGCAAGCACTAAAGTCATGATGCTTGAAAGAAAGTGTAAACTACCGTAGCAACTCATGAGATTNNAATCTCATGAGTTGCTACGGTATGACCGTTCATAACAATTGCCCTCTTGGGTTATTCTAATGCTAATCTAGGTGAGTCATAGACGAAATGTATTCTAAAACCTAGGCTGTTAAGGGAACATGGCATACCTAACTGGTAATCTAAACGAGCCCAAATCGAATACATTGTTTTATCTCTTATGCTCTCAGCTGTCCTCCCATCTGCAACGGTATCAAAACCATTTGTCGCCAAGAGCCTAAGAGATGATAACATAATCACCATCCAGCCAACTTTTCTCAATACGCATCTGAAAATTCAAATTGTGAACTTCAGCGGTCTTTCGCCATTCGTCCAACGTTTCCTCATCAAGCTCAAAATCCAATTTCCCAGTGACAGTGGCGCACGGATCTTCGGGAAACATTGTGCAATACGCGAAACGCGTACGCCAGGTGTCACCGAAATAGACATAGTTCTCTTCAGCTTTAGGCATGCAAGCCGAGCACTTCGCAAGGGTTCGGAAGGAAGCGTTCATAATCTCTTTGCGGACGTCGGTTCTGTCCGAGTCGTTCGCATCTTGCGCATCATCAGAAGATTCTATATCTGAGTCGTTTGCATCTTGCGCAACATCGGGAGACTCTGTAGCGTAAAGAATGGCAAGGTGCTGAGGATGACAGAACACTATCTGGAAAGATTCCAGTGTCGGCCAATGTCGTGGTTCAGATGTTGCTGAGTCTGGTGGCCAAAAGATAGAGAGTTCTGCGTAACCGCTGAACAAGAACTCTTTTAGACCTCCCCTTTGTGAGAATCGACGTAGTTCTCGAGTTAAGATATCCTCGCCATTCTCCATGACCAGCAGACCCTCTGAATTATCGTCCTGGAGGTATCGTAAAAAGAAGCTGTGTATAGATGCAGGTAAGTGGGTGAGTGATCGAGCCAGCTCGACTCTTTGGTGTATCGACTCGGATTCCCAAGTTCTGACATCTAATGTTCTCAACCGCGGCATCTTGCTTGCCATATACAAGAGCGCGCTGGTAGAAAGCTTGTATTCCTTAGTGACATTGGTGAACCGGCAGAACCGTATCATGGGCAGCTCTGGAAGTCCATCTAGTGGTATAGATTCAGCAGTATCGCTAGACAGGGAACTGGGTTCAAAGAAGTCGCTGAAGAATCCGAAGAAGCTGAAAATTACATGTAGTAGTGGTTCTTGGGTGTGTGGTATACGTGTAAGCAGATCGAATGCATGTCGAATAACGTTGTCGGGACCTGGTCGGTTGTATCTATCGAATTCGACATCCAGCCGGCGAATATAAGACAGTCGTGTCGGTGTCAGAACATTCGCAATCCTTGCGTGGGAAGGGTCTCTGATTCTGTTGTACCATTGTTTTCTTATCGGCCGTCTGTAGGATAGACGAAGTTCTCGGTATATTTTCGCTTCAACTATGGGTTGCCACCGGCGACACAAGACTGATAGGGGCGTACGAGAGCCGTCCCCAACATGATGAACGATGTTGGAGATGATCTCCGGGGGTAGACGGTCCATTTTGACAGCCAAAAGCCACCCGTCAGGGTGTTAGAAGACTGCCAAAATGAAATAGACGAAAGAATTTGACTACCTTTGTTAGTCTAGATTAGCATTTATGATACTTTATCTAGGCTGTCTAAGCATTAGAGATGATTATTCTGTTGCTTACCTGCTGCAACCGTGATTAATCGGATGGTTTCCCAACAGGAAGAGGGTGGAAGGAAGAGATGAATAAATGGAAATTCAGAGAGCTAGGTGGTGGTCAGGTTTACGGTCCTCGCAGTGCCAGTAATCGCTGCTGTCTTGGGTAATTTCAACAATAGATTGCATTGTTACACCAACGGAGAGTGAAGCGCGCACTGCCGAACAACGAAGTAAACGGCAAATAGCTTGGATATTCGTAAGACATTACTATATAGTTTATGATTGGAGCAACATACATCATCCAATCAGGAAACCTCAGGGCGCAGTGGCGGAGTGGTCTA
>QHHH01000284.1:0-24773 GCA_004367485.1 Fusarium citri
CCACTCATGGAACAGCTTAGGTATGAGGTCCTGATCTGAAGCAAAATACAAGACAACCTCATTCCCCTCTTCTTTTCATCTCCTCCCTCCCTCCATCTCCCTACCTTTATACTTAACATCCACCAAAATGGCCCCCGCAAACACCCTCCCCGCCTGGTCTGACCTCCAGTCGCACCGCGACAGCGTCGGCAAGTCCTTCGTCCTCAAGGAAGCTTTTGCATCCGACCCTCAGCGCTTCGACCGATTTACCCGCACTTTCGAGTCTGGCGGTGTTAGCTCCGAGATTCTTTTCGACTTCTCCAAAAACTTCCTCACCGATGAGACTCTCGATCTTCTCGTCAAGCTTGCTGAGCAGGCTGGCGTTGAGAAGAAGCGCGATGCCATGTTTGCTGGCGAAAAGATCAACTTTACCGAGGACCGCGCCGTTTACCACACTGCTCTCCGAAATGTTGGTGGTTGGGATATGAAGGTTGATGGTGTTGATGTCATGAACACTCAGGGTGGTGTCAATGATGTTCTGAACCACATGAAGGAGTTTTCTGAGCAGGTTCGAAGTGGAGAGTGGAAGGGATACACTGGAAAGAAGTTGACTACCATTATCAACATTGGTATTGGTGGTTCTGATCTGTATGTGATCCGCATCTATTGATTGACATAGCTAACAAATGTAGTGGCCCCGTCATGGTCACCGAAGCTCTCAAGCACTACGGTGCTGATGACATGAAGCTTCACTTCGTCTCCAACATTGACGGAACCCACATCGCCGAAGCCCTCAAGGACTCCGACCCCGAGACCACTCTCTTCCTCATCGCATCCAAGACCTTCACCACCGCCGAGACCACCACCAACGCCAACACTGCCAAGACCTGGTTCCTTGAAAAGACCGACAACAAGGGCGAGATTGCCAAGCACTTTGTTGCCCTCTCCACCAACGAGGAGGAGGTTACCAAGTTTGGTATCGACAGCAAGAACATGTTTGGCTTTGAGAGCTGGGTTGGTGGTCGTTACTCTGTCTGGAGTGCCATTGGTCTGAGCATTGCTCTTTACATTGGCTTTGACAACTTTCACAAGTTTTTGAGTGGTGCTCATGCTATGGATAAGCACTTCCGAGAGACTCCTCTCAAGGACAACATTCCTATTCTTGGTGGTCTTTTGAGTGTCTGGTACTCTGACTTTTTCCAGGCCCAAACTCACCTGGTTGCTCCGTAAGTGCAGATGTCAGTGGATATAGCCAGTACAATGCTAACAATCACAGCTTCGATCAATACCTCCACCGATTCCCTGCCTACCTCCAGCAACTCTCCATGGAGTCCAACGGCAAGACCATCACATCTGACGGCTCTTCTGCCAAGTACACCACTGGTAAGTCGTCGCCGACTCGTGTCCTACTGTGCTTCACCCGCTAACAATTTAGGCCCTATCCTTTTCGGAGAGCCTTGCACCAACGCTCAGCACTCCTTCTTCCAGCTTGTTCACCAAGGTACCAAGCTGATTCCTACCGATTTCATTCTGGCTGCCAAGTCCCACAACCCCGTCAGCGACAACCTTCACCAGAAGATGCTTGCATCCAACTACTTTGCCCAAGCTGAGGCTCTCATGGTCGGCAAGACTGATGAGCAGGTTCGTGCTGAGGGTGCTCCTGAGGAACTTGTCCCTCACAAGCGATTCTTGGGTAACCGACCTACAACCTCCATCCTTGTCGGAGGTGCCATTGGCCCTGCCGAGTTGGGTGCTTTGATCGTCTACTACGAGCACCTCACCTTCACCGAGGGAGCTATCTGGGACATCAACAGCTTTGACCAGTGGGGTGTTGAGCTGGGCAAGGTTCTTGCCAAGAAGATTCTCAAGGAGCTTGATGAGGCTGGTAACGGTGATGGTCACGATGCTTCTACTGGTGGTCTCATCGGTGCTTTCAAGAAGTATGGACAGAACTAAAAGGGGTAATTAATGGTATGATGTTGGTAATGATTAAAATAGCATGACAGTTTGTATACCTGTGTTTGAAGTGTGTATGAGTCTGATGGGTTTGTGATGTGTGCATGCGTGCATGTAGATCTACTTGTGAAGTGTACGTGGTCAAGACCAGTGTATTCGGATATTGACCGTGAATAACTGGCAATGTTACAGATTACAAGGTATTCTCAAGATGGCAATTGGAGTTGCAATACGCCGCAGTATCTGCGCGATTTCTCGCATCAGCGGGATCTTGTCGCAACACTTGGAGTTTGACATTCTACATCTGGGCTTTGACTGCCACATTGGCTATTGGTGTTATTGGGAGGGAGCCAACACGTGTAATAGCGCCGAGGTATGCAGGAGACAGGATGTGGTATCCGTAAGGCAGTAAGTAGGAGGTAGTATTCGTAAGTCAGTAGGCAATGTGGATGAGGCAGTGTTTCACGTATACGTATCCATATGTCGGGAACTTGAAGAGCCTTATGTGATGGACTGCCTTATCTGGGGTATTATGAGGCGCTCTAACCTGTGCTAACCTGTACTACGAAGGGGTTTGTAACCGCACTTACCTGTACACTTGAGGAGATTCCGCATCTAACCTATACTGATAAAGTACAGTACCTGTCCTACCGCCAAGGGAACCTCAAACCGTAATCTATGCTTGTCCCTCAATCGCTCATGCTGCATGTCCCGCAATCTCACATGTATTACTCCGCTAAAAGGGTATTTCCTAATTAGGAGTAAGACAGGAAGATGGTGAGACTCAACGAGGTGGAGTTAGTTTGCGGGGGGAATATGGGGTTTATTGTGTGCTGTGATCTGGGGAAGTTGTGCGTGTTGTGAATGAGAGAGTGGTATTGCAGTATGTGTGCTATGAGAGAGTAAGAGTGTCATTGTGGCATGTTTTTTTGTTATGTAGAGTAGTATTTGGCGTTGGGACTTTGAGGATGGGGATAGAGATGGAGTTTTGAGGAGGTGAGGTACAGGGTTGGAGGAGGAGGAGGAGGAGGTGGCTTCGCGGGGTACAGTTGGGATTGACCCTTGGTTATCGCGGGGTAGGCTGTGTATTAATTGAAGAGCCTAGAGAGCCTAGATTGTTGAGAGTATTGGTTGAGTCAGTTAAGAGGAGAGTTAGTTATCATGATTGAATCGGCTTATGTCGGAATCACGATAACTGTTTACTCTCTCTAGGTAGTGACGATCTCTTTGTTCGCTACAACAGCAACCGAACCGTCATTAGCAACGTATGCACGCGAGGTTAGGTAACTCTGCTACTGTACCTGTACCGTCTGAATAAGCCTCCGTTCTGATTTCGTCAGTTTGCAGTTTACTGTACAATAACTAACTAACTGTAGGCCCACTCACACCGGTGCAATGCGACACGGAAGAATTTGTTTGCAGACCAGACCAGTTCGTCAGTCCCACTCACACTAGCGTCTAAGCGCAGGGTAACCTCTGACGTCGTGAGGCTTTTGACGATGTTCTTGTCGTGTACAGTTTGGACAGATCGATGACGAGACGTAGTTGTAGCCAGGTTTATGTAGTGTTCATTGACCGCTGCAAGCTGACTCACAGGAGAGAAGAGAGTAGAGACGAGGGAATGAATGCTACATCGGTAGATTGGTGGCTTGGACCCTTAGACCCTGCCTGCTTGAATGAGACAATAGCCGTAATAGACGGTAGTCACAATCTCAGTCACAATTGCAGTCAGTATCTTGAGACAATATCACGGGTGATTAAGGAAATCGGAGAAATATTGAGGGTTTCTCGGTATTATTAGCCTGATAACACATTCCGAGATACCTTTCCCAGATCAACAGGCACAACAACACCCGCGGCAAGCGAGGGAAAAGAATTGAGTGCTACGGTAAACCTGGGAGGGACACAGATGAAGACATCACCAATCAAACAACGGCGCTAAAACAAGCCAAGATACACCGTTCTTGGCTTTTGGTCCGTCGTTTTGGTTGGTCAGCGTTATCTACGGATTGTATGTACAGAAACGGACGGACGGGAAGAGGCCCGAAGAGGACAGGACAACATGGGAGGCAGGATATGCGGTTTGTTGATCCGAAATGCTTCACCAGGGTTATAATTTGAGGATTTGGTTGTGAGGGAATTACCGTGAAATTGAATCGAATGACTCTTTCGGAGCGATTACGGTAGATGAAAAGAGTAAAGCCGTTTCGGCCCCCCTGAACAGTCGAGGCCTGTGGCTGTACGGACAAGGGGAACAAGGATGTACAGTATCATACTGTACTAGGTAGTTTATGACGTACCCCCTTTCTGTATCTGCACCGTATCTGAGAAAGGTTAGACGAGAACGGTTGGCTTGTGATTGTAACACATGTAAACAAAACGCATGCGAAAACGTCTAGGTACAGGAGGGCTTGGGAGATCACATAGACTTGTCATACGGGAGATTTAGTTAGTTAGTTACACTCAAATGCATGTGAAGATATTTGGCATTCAAGCCCAAGTACAGTATCCACTATCTACGTTAAGCCAGGCTGTCTCAAGTTCGGGTTTCAACATCAGTCAGTTCAAAATACCCTCACTTTCTTTTTCAAGCCAGCACACCGAGTACCCCACTTTGTCAACTGCGATTGGTTGGATCCCACTGTAGCCAGGGCCCTGCATGCGTACGAACATAGCCTGCAGAGATCAGGACCATCGTGAAGACTGATATCAGCATGGGTTGTAACTTGTAAGAATGAATCAAAATGGCGGAGAGGAATGGCCGAGATGCCGAGATATTTACTGAGCCGCATTGTAAATCACGATGTTCTTGCAGGATGATTGACATAGCAAGTCATAATTATGGTTCTTTAGAAAATGTGCACATTAATATGGGTTATGATTTCATATCAATCGAGAACATCGAACATCGAACATCGAACATCGAGGGCATCGTGAGGTTCAAACCAGGTGGTTTTGAGAGGAGTGATGTAAGTGCCCCAGGTTTTTTTCTTCCTCCTGAAAAGAGAACCACTTCTTGTCTGGGGCTCCAAGTTTGGTTCCATTTGTTTAGTTTAAACTTGTCGTTGCAGTGCGTTTTAGGGACCCACGATACGTCAGAGGGGAAAAAGAACGGAACGGTACTTGTTTGCGGGAGATATCCACTTGATGGGTTAGATCGAGGAGCTACTAGTAGTTTCTGTGGGTATTCAGTCAGAGTGTAAGTTATACAGTAAAACACAGAGAATTAATTGTATTAAAAGTAGAGTGAAATTAATGTTGAGAATATCTGTAAACAAATCTCTCAAACAGATGAATCTCTGTGATGGAGGTGGCGTGAAATAGGGTCCTACAGCATATCGCTTCAGGCAAAGCGGCCCTGTAGAACAAGCCCTGTATCTGACTCAATACAGTGAGGTGACAACTGAAAGTGGAGCCCTGCAAACTGCCCGGATAACCTCCGTATGTACCTGTACTGTACCGTACCGTCCTGTACTGTAAACGGCCGCCGTCATCATTGACTTTTTATCCTTGTTTGCTTTGGGCTAGGCGACCCCAACCAATGACTTTCACCACGGGTAGTGCCAAGACACAGGATGATGGCATGGTACAGGTCCCACTTGCAGTGGAACCATGAGATGATGGCATCTATGGATCACTTCGTTTCGTCAGAGGGTGACCACCATTAGAGGACAAGATGGTTGGCATATAAGGACTGGCTTCTTCCCATATCGTTACCGTTTTACTCATTCCATATTCTATCATCTCAATACTCTATTCAATACTCTAGTCTTTGTTTGATACAAAGACTATCCTACTCTTATACTCCCATCTATCTATCTATTCACCACTTACACATCAATCATCATGGCTAAGACAGCTGTTCACTTTGGTGCTGGCAACATCGGCCGCGGCTTCGTTGCTTGCTTCCTCCACAACTCAGGCTACGATGTCATCTTCGCAGACGTCAACGACACAATCGTCAACCTCATCAACGACACCCCTTCATACAAAGTCATCGAGGTCGGCTCCGAAGGAACCACAGAAAACACAATCACAAACTACAAGGCCATCAACTCCCGAACACACGAGCAAGACCTCATCGAAGCTATCCGCACAGCAGAGATCGTTACATGCTCTGTCGGTCCCAACATTCTCAAGTTTATCGCTCCTGTTATTGCAAAGGGTATCGATGCTCGTGAGGAGGGTCAGGATCCTCTTCATGTGATTGCTTGCGAGAACGCTATCGGTGCTACTGATACTCTTGCTGAGCATATCAAGGATCCTCGCAACACTGAGCCTTCTCGTCTGGAGGATCACCACCTTCGTGCTCGCTACGCCAACTCTGCCATTGACAGAATCGTCCCCGCCCAAGACCCCGATGCTGGTCTTGACGTTACACTCGAGAAGTTCTTTGAGTGGGTCGTCGACCGCACTCCCTTCCAAGACGTCGGCATTCCTGACATCAAGGGTATCAACTGGGTCGACAACCTTGCTCCCTTCATCGAGCGCAAGCTCTTCACCGTCAACACAGGCCACGCCACAGCTGCCTACCACGGCTACAACCGACGCAAGCGCACCGTTTACGATGCTCTTCAAGATAAGGAGATCATGGCTGAGGTCCGAGGTGCTCTTATGGAGACCAAGAACCTGATTGTCGCCAAGCACGAGATCGACGAGGAAGCCCAGGCCGCTTACGTTGAGAAGATCATCAAGCGCATTGGAAACCCCCACTTGGAAGACGCCGTCGAGCGCGTCGGCCGAGCCCCCCTCCGCAAGCTCTCCCGCAAGGAGCGCTTCATCGGCCCCGCTGCCGAGCTCGCTGAGAATGGCCAAGACATCAAATACCTCCTCGACGCTATTGAGATGGCTTTCCGATTCCAGGAAGTTACAGATGATGATGAGAGCAAGCAGCTTGCCAAGATCATGTCTGAGAATGGACCTGAGGATGTTGTCAAGCAAGTTTGCGGCATTCAGGATAACGAGAAGATCTTCTCTTCGCTTGTTGGTGTTGTGCAGCGTGTGCAGGCTGATGCTGAGGAATAAGAATATTTGGAAATTTTCTAGATTATCTGTTTGGCATGGCGTTTTATGAGGATATGACTACTATAGCATGGCGCAGGATTGGCATGGTTTGGCTTATAGATTGGTAGCACTGAATACAGATGCTCAACTTATTTTATCTCATTCATTGTGATGTCTGATGCTTGGTGTTTGCTACATTGATGTCTCATTCTTTGTCTTCGACTTTGTTGGTGTCGATAGTCTTGGCTGAGCATGTGGCGATATGAGGCATTTACCGTAGCCTCATGTCATCAATTGCGACCAAACAGAAATCAACAACAAAACACGCTCTCTGTAAACTCGTAATTGTTTCGTATTCCAAAATGACCAAAATAAATGACTCCCATAAACCTGTTGTTCCTGTACTGTACTGTCGCGACCC
The DNA here is from genome assembly GCA_004367485.1 of Fusarium citri. NCBI lineage: Eukaryota > Fungi > Ascomycota > Sordariomycetes > Hypocreales > Nectriaceae > Fusarium > Fusarium citri. The sequence goes on from QHHH01000284.1 coordinate 7,361, forward strand.
TGCATAGATCCATCTCGATGAGCCACACGGAGATCCAAACCCGTCAGATGGCCCGATCATGACAACCTTCACGCCCAACCATAACCAGTTTAATAATAACAAGATATCATGATCTAAGATTCACAGCCCGATTGAATCATGAGACTTGAGCCTCATCATTCGGCCCTAGCGGGCTCCTCAGTGGATATCTGACTCACAGGGATTACTTACCGTCCGATCGTGAGGCCCGTAATCTTAATTCTACACGGCCCTACTGTGGCATGATAAAACATATACAGCCAAGTTTGATCGCCGAATATTCTCCCGACAACATTCCATAATGAAGGCCTTATCGTTGTGGCTATCCCTGGCTACCGCCTCAATCACTATCCCGCTCTCACCCGTCGCGCCACTACCGTTAACAGGCACCATCGCGACTTCAGCAGAAGACCTCTTCCGAAAGAGTTGTCGCGAAGAAGTAGCGTATGCAGTACCGTACACCCCTAGCCTTCTCGCATCATCTTTTGAAGATGTATCGCATGTGTATCCTTCTTCCGGGGGTTTTATACGAGGTGCTGTAGAAGCATGGGCTCAGCATCAACATTTTGTGCTGAGGGCTGATGAAGTCTGGTTTGAAGTTTTGTCGCAGATGAATCTTTACATGAGTGCCAATTCTGAGAAATTGAGGGATGTGTTTGTCGAGTTTGACGGACGAGAAAAGATCGTCGTTGCGGGTGATAGTTGGGAGGGCATGATAACTTCTTTTGGGGATGAGTTGAATCATCGTGTCAAAACAAAGTGGTTAAAAGATTGGATCCTACCAAACTTTAGTACCTCAACACCGCAAGACGAAGTTACGGCTACGATTCTAATGATGGGCCTCATGAAGAACTTCTTTGACTATGAGGCTTGGCTGGTATGTGGGATACCCAGCGTTACCTTGCTCGGTGAACGACAAGATTGGGTTAAGCTACAGGCTAAACTTGATCGTCTTTATGAGTTTGGACATGATGCGGGGTTATTTGCTGATGCGTTAAAGCCGATTATGAAACGCTTTGTAAGTTCTTGGGATGGTGATGCAGAGACGAGGGAGTTTTGGGAACAGATTGTTAGAGCCAAGAAGAAGTGGTCTTGTGGGGAGGGTGCTTCGGAGTGGGATGTTAGTGGATGGATTACAGCCTTTCAGTTCTTTGAACGAGATGGAAAAAGAAGGGGTTTTGATCCATGGGCTGATGTAAATGAAGATGAAGAAGAGGAGGAGGAGGAGAAAGTTGAAGAGGAGAAGGTTGAAGAGGAGAAGGTTGAAGAGGAGATCAAGATGGGTATATTCCCCAACGACTGGAACATCATAATCGACGGCCAAAGTTACCTCCCCGTATCACTATCGGATCTATCAACAGGCTACGCAAAAGCACCACTTAAGATAAAGGGATATCCTCAGCCGGACGTTGATACAGATGCTTACTTACTCGCTGGGAATATTGGAGTTGAACGTACAGAGGAGCAGGGGAGAGTGGAAGCGAGACCTGTTAGTGGGTGGTTTCTTTATGGGCCTGTTGATACGAACTATACTGTTGGTCCGTTCTTTGGGAGTGGGAGTGAGACTGAGGGGATTGCTGTTGGTATTGTGGGTTGTAAAGCTAATGTTTCTGAGGGAAAGGAAGAAGTGAAAGAAGAAGTGAAGGATCTATGAGAATGAAAATCTTGGTATGAGAAGGAAACAAGAAGAGGAATGGAACTAGAGTGACATAGGGAGAGGAAGGAAATGACCGATAAACAGTCTGAGGTATAGTAAAGAGCAGAGCTAGATGACTCAAGGAGAAGGGAATAGAAAACAAATAAAAGACTAAAACAGCAAAGTGATCAGACAAAGAGTCTACCAATCAGTCTTAATCGCAGGAGCCTTCCATCCCTTACAGCAATACCCATCAAGTTTCTCCAAATCATTTCCGACAATTCCCCAGGGAGGATTACAGCCGTTGCCGGTTTTCTTCCAGGCTTCGTCGTTGAAGAGGTAGAAGTTTTCTGATCAGTTAGTTAATTGTACTAAATGAGAGGGAGGAGGAAGAAGGATAGAGAGGGTAGGAGGATGATAGGGTTTGCTGGGAGACGAGGGTTGAGGGAGAGAGTGCCAGAAGACGAAAGGAGGATGACTTACTGTCTTTGCAGGCGCAGAGACGAGGAATGCAGCATCGGAATTTCTTGGAGATTGTGCTGGACATGTTAGTATATTTATCGAGATCATGAGGGCGGTGTTGAGATTGGGAGGTGTGTTCGGGTAGAGGTGACGGAGAGGACATACTAGTGATAACATCCCGAATTAGGCAAATCAAGAAGAGGTTTGAGAATAACTGGCTCAGGCGGAGTAGCCATTACGAGACCAAGAGAGAAGAGTGTTACGAGAACTGGTTTCATGATTGTTGTTTAGTTGTAGAATTGAGTTTATTGAGTTTAGAATGATTGCGTTGTGAATTGATTGAGTTATCGAGGAGTGTTTCGACAGAGTCGGGGAACGAGTTCATATACATGCTCAAATAGCCTGTTTAATTGAAGCTGGTATTGTAGTTATTTTGAGATCCAAGTCAGAGCTTGGGCACGGTTGGGTTTCTTTCATGGTGTTGAGAGGATCTAAGTATAGATGAGGTTCTTTGTTGGTATCGAGGATAAGCGGGGGAGCATACCAACGAACAGCGCGATTTATAAGGCCTTGAGATTATTTAACCAGACCTAGATATAGTCAATTGATTGGGAGAAGAATATTGGATTGACGTATGATGTCGATAGACAGTCCATGCTGGATGACCATATTTGATGGTGATATCTCAACCAGCCCCAACTGGACTCGAGAACTCGAATGAACAGGAATAATCGACAGACCATGTGAACAGATTAATCGCTAGATATAGAAACAATTTGAACATCTTTGTTAACTTCTATGAGCAAGCAAAAGCTCCAAGCTTTACTGTACGACTTGCATAGGCGAGTGCAGGGTATAGAACAAAGACGTACATAGCTGGGCGAAAGCACGTTCTTGAGAGATGAGGGTGTGAGAACAGAGGGCGAATGATTGAAATGAACAACTGAGAGGATAAATAAGCGAAAAGGATATTGGGTTAGTGAGAGAATGAGAATTGATGGATTGAGGGGGGAGTTACTGAGTGGTGGTTATGATGGAGGAGGAAGAATGGTTGAGACCATCCTGAATTCTCCAGACAGGACGCCCCCTCACTCCGACTTGCTTTGACCTTGAAGCTTGTGTTAATCTAAAGAATGTGTTCAATTTAAACCAAGCCTCTCATGTACTGTCCAATGCTTCTTGATACTGGGCACTATCGCTCGAGCTCGAATGTGATGCTAGATGGACAGCGACATAACTGCATCAACCATGGGACTACCTAGTAAAGCTGCGTACACAGCATTCAAGCGTGGTTTTCTTCAGAATTCAGAAACAAATGATCATGCATGCATGGTGACATCAAAGGTCATTGTAAAAATGACTCGTTGTTGCCGTTCTTGGGACTCAATTCGGCTGTATGCTTGGTGCCTTCCCTCATAAGAATTATCCCCTAAGAGCATAAGAGACGAAATATTTGATCACCTTAGGCTAGCATTTAGGCGACTTTATTTCTATAGCCTAAGCCTTAGAGCAGGCACCAAGCACGCAGCCAGATTGAGTCTCAAGAAACGGCGACAGTGATGAAGATGCAAGCTGATCAATTCTAGATAATCGCTGTAAAACGCTCGATACAAACAATAACGCCATGATTCCTCAAAGATACTCCCTTGCTAAACTCCATAAACCGATTCTCAACCCTGATCTAAAACTGACCAAAGAATCGCTCTCTCATCTATCGAACAGTCTGTGTCCAAGATATGGTGTTTCAAAGCCAACACACTACCCATGGCGATGCCTTTCCTAGGTATTCCGATAGACCTGCGATGATGTGCTTCAGCACACTGGGGCACTCCCGCTCACAGCTCTTCTTCTGAGTCTTTTCCCTCTGCTGGTGACTCTTCACGAGAGGGCGCTGCTGAATTGGGAGGTGGATTCGAATCCCTACCATCCCATAGAGGATTTTCGTCCAGGTGTTCAATGAAGCGAGTTGTTCTCCCGCGGGACACAGCCCTATTGTGCGCAGTCCTATTATGCTGACCATTCGATCGAGGAGGTTGTTGCTGAACCGCGGGCGCCTCGCTCAACGATGGGTCGATCGGCGTGGCTGGTTGACTATTGGCTGCGGTCCCATCTTGGTGATCATTGTCCTCAGGTAGCCCGTTCGCTGGAGACCCAGTAAGGGCGTAGTCCGGAGATGTACTCCCATTTGACGGGACACCCTCCTGATCTTCCGCGACCTGAGATAGCCTACGCACTACCTCCGGGCCTACGTCCGGGCGGCGTGGAGTTACATGTACAACCGCATTCTCTTCGTTTGGGCGAGCATTGCCCCCTGGCCGGTGTTGTGAATCCGGGAACGGAGTCCCTTGCTGGTCACCGTTCGTTGATTCCCCATTCTGAGGTCGTTGCCGTTGCCTATTCGTCGATGACTCCCCGTTGGTGGGGTACTGTTGCTGGCGTCCATTCGTTTGCCCACCACCCGGTGTCGAGCGTGAGTTGACAGGGGCACTTAGCGTAAGGTCTGGTATCTGCAAAGTTGTTAGTACTACACTGAATCACTGTTTGAGGGAAACCCTCTTGTGCGTGTTGTGGCCAAGAGCTCCCTCGCCGTTCAAGGAGGTCCCGTGCCTCTTGTAGAATGCGTTCCCCGTTATCCAATACCAAGCCACTGTCGTTCAAGGCTCTCTGCGCAGATTGAATAAGGCCTTGTTGCCGTTCGTAAATGCTGGGTTGCCCAATCGCGAATTGGGTTCGGGGCTGCACAAACGGCAGTTCGGCATTTGATGTACCTCCCTAAGGATCATATATTATATCCGGAGCGCGCCGCACTGTCGATGAGAACGGTGTGGTTGATGAATGCACCACACGAGGTATATGCCGAGGGTGCGGCGCAAAGGGCAACACTCCACTCACTGTATCTCTCTGGTACACCGCATTCGGAAGGAGCGGAATTGTCGATGGGAATGATCCGATTGATGTATCCATCGCAAGAGTAGAGGGCATGCTTGGACAACGCGACGCAAAGGGTCCATTTGTACGTACCTGAGGATTATTGGCCATCCCTGGAGGGGGCGGCGGTGGTGAGAATCGTACGGCTGAAGTTGGGAATGTTCCGTATGATGGCGGGCGCATAGCCGAGAACAGTAGTGGCCGCGATATGTCTGTCTGAGAATTGACCATGTCCGATGTACCTGGCTGAGGAATAGGTGGCATAACTGTAGGACGTGGCGGCGAGTACAGCAATTGACTCGATATATCTCTCTGAGGATGAACGATATCCGATGTACCGGGCTCAGGATCATGTGGCATCTCTAGAGGACGCGGCGTTATCGGTGCGAATGGTCTCATCGGTCGCATAGGTCGCGGTGTAGGGGACTCTGGAGGAGCGGTGGTTGCAACTGTGGTATCTCGTCCAGGGTCCGACCCATCAAATACCGAAACATCGCTCTGTACAGAGGACCGGCGAGAAGATTCGTCTGGTGTCTCTATCGATGGGATGGGTATATCAGGATTGAAACGAGGATCTAAAGCAGGATTGATCGGCATTACTGGAGGTGAGTCTGAATCATAAACGTTCAACGGACCGGGATCCATAGGGGGAGCATCTGGGTGGCCGTCCATTTGAAGACCATTCTGGAAAGCCTCCTGGGGAGCATTCTGTGGGATATCCTGGGGGACATCTTGGGGGACATCCTGTGGGGGGGTATTCCCCGGAAGAGCGTCCTCAGGGTAATCTCGATCTGGGTCCGCATAATCGCCCTCTGAACTAGAAGTCTCTGGACGGGCATTCTCTGGCTGTGGACTTGCATCCTATATGGTAGTGTCCTCTGGAACAGCAGCGAAATCCTGTTGCACGGGTCTCGGAGTTTGTTGTTCCCTGGCTGTCGATGCTTCTGAACTGGAGGAGTCAAGCTCCATGCTTTGGTTCCTATCCGGTTCTGTGTTCTGTTCGGGCTCAGCTTCATGGTCGGATTTCTGGCCTTGCTCGGCCTTAGCTTCTGGACTGGAGGATCCAAGATCCATGCTTGCATTCCGATCCGAATCTGCGTTTTGTTCGGGCTCAACTTCATGGTCAGACTTCTGTCCCTGTTCTGCCTCAGCTTGATCTGACTTCTGTCCCTGCTCGGTCTCAGCCTCTTGACTGGATGATTGGTGCTGCTCAGCCTCAGCCTCGAGCGCAGGAGCGGGTGTCATTTCGTGGTCGGAGTCGGCCATGATGAGAGAGTGATTGAGTAAATGTGTGTAGCGAATGTGTGTAGTAATTGTATGGTGATAAAAGACGTGTACAGTAACGACGGATAAAGCGTTGATGATGTGGATGTAAAGTTGATGTTGGATGAGAAAGGCAGACATGAAGAGGGGTAAGATGTAAACAGAAGTAAGGCACGTGCAGTGTTTGTTCATTTGGGAAGGTATGGCAGTGTTTGTTGGGAAGGCGCAGGCAGCATTGACCACGACTACTCTATTCTAGGCAACTACTCCATCATTCGTGACTTCCTCTATTCGTCTAGCATCTGGTCCGTCCTTGTCGAAAATGTCGATGCTTCGCGGTTCATCGTGGAAGAATGGCGAAACAAGCAAGACTCAGCCAGACCCCTCCTGTCGTTGATAATCATTCCTCGTCCTAACCCTCACCCTCATCGTCTTCCATTTCGTCGTCATCGCTTTCTCCATAGTCCACCTCACCCTCATCGCTTTCCTCATCCGAGAACTCGCCCCTGTCCATACGCTCATCCTCATCATCATAGTCATACTCGTCCTCATACTCGTCCTCATCCTCGTCCCTATTCTGATACGCCGCCCAAAGCTGCCCTTCAAAATGCAAAGGTCTATTCCGACAACGCCTGAGACGCAAATCCCGGACTTCAAAGTCCAGCCTTTCCTTCAGAGTCCAAAGCTGCTGTCGTCCCTCAGGGACCTTCTCCCTTTTCTCCTCTTCCAAATAACTCTCGATAATCCACGATGAAAGCGTAATGTCTCCATTGCGCACGCACTCGTATATGTGGTATTTGTAGCCCTTGATCTTATGCTTCTGGACAGTCTCGAATAGCTCAGTCGCTCCGGGAGTGCCCTCTGTAGTTTTGGCAATCCAGCTGTTGCCAGGGCCAGGCAGCTTGTAGCAGTAGTCGTATCTGGGACCGTGCTTGTTGGTGTTCAAGACTATCCATTCCGTAGTGCGATCCCAGACATAGGCATGGTGAATTTGTACGAGGGTGCCTTCGCGGTTGACGGGGATGGCTTCGAGATGGCCTAGGTGATGACAGTCGCGACCTTGGACGTATCCCTCGGGTGGGTAGTCATCAGAACTCGTGCTGGAGGGAGTGATGCTCCCATCGGATTGGGACTCGGATTCGGAGTCTTGATGCGACATTCTGAATGAGTCTAGGTATCGTGGTAGTGTCTTGGGAGTAGAGGCTGAAAGTGTCGCTTTGGCGAGATGCAACGAGGCGAAGATGGAATGAAGATATGAAGAAAAAGTCTGCAGAAATGGAGTAGGTCACAGGGAGACAAAGTCAATTTATGTAAAAGAGATTGTGTTGTGGAGAACAAGAATGTTAAGAGTGTTTATTTTGTTTGTGAATAATAAAGCGTTGGCTGTTTGCACTTTGACCCAAACACGACAGCCTCTGGCACTGCAAATCACTGCCAACTAGCGCTGCCTACCTAAGCATCTCCCTATCAAGTGATATCCCATTCCCGTTCAAACTAACTCATGAGTACCGAAGCCCAGCCCTTTCTGGAGAGTTGGAATTATCGCGGTGCTGCAGTGGAGGTAGGGGCTGAAGTGTCGGCTTGGCGTAATATGATGATGTGACGATACGACGTGATAGACTTGACAAACTGAGTATTCTGGAATGACAAAAAGTGAATTGATGCGAAAGAGAAGTGTGTGATGCAGGAGAAGAGAGTAGAGAATGTGAGGAGTGTCATTTATTGCGTTCGTGAAGAAAGATCAAACCACAACGGCTTGCGATGTCACCCCGAATGAGATGACATTTGGCACTACAAATCGCTGCCAGCCATGATGCTTAGGCAGGCAAATAAAGAAAGAGTCTCGGCCGAGCCTTCACAGCCATCTACACTCATCTATAGGCCCCCAGATGTCTCTTCCTCGTCCATGAACTCCAACCTCTCCTGTAGAGTCAGAGTCCTCCTGTCGTCAATACGAAACGCTCCCACAGGTGCTTCCAATCCAGCTATACTCCCGATCCATCGCTACTCCCAATTGAACGTCCAGACTCCCGAATACCCCCTCTCACATGACCATGAACCCCAACCTCTCCTCCAGAGTCTCAATCATCTCTGGTCCCTCAGGAACCCGCTCCTTCTTTTCGCTCTCCGAGTAGCTCTCGATGATGAAATTCTGATACACGTTGTCTCCCACCTGCTTGATCTTGCTGTACCAGTGGTATTTGTAGCCTCTGGTGTCGCCCGGCCGAATGATGTTCCTCAGCTCATCCATTGCCCTGTGATGTGTGATACAGGCGATCCAGTTGTTCCCTGGGCCGGGGATCCTGAAGCATATGTTGTCGTCAGGACCGTGATAATTGAGATTGAGTACTACCCATGATCCGGCGGAAGTCTCAACACAAGCGCGCAAGACGACCTTGAGAATACCGCCGTGATTGATAGGAATGGCTTCGACGTGGCCTAGATGGCGAAGGTCCCATGAATCGTCTGAAGATATGGAGTTGGAGGGGGAGACGCTTCCATCGGAATCTGAAGATGCATAGTTGGATGAAGAGATGCGCTCGTCAGAATCTGAGGATGCAGAGATGGAGGGCGAAATGCGCTCGTCGGAATCTGAGGATGAAGAACTGGAAGGGGAGGCGCTCCCATCGGATTCAGAGTCTTGATGCGACATTGTGGATGAAGTTTTCGTAGTGGTGTTGGGGGTAGATGTGAAAGTGTCGCCTTTGCAAGATACAACGATGCGAAGATGTAGAAAGAAGAGCCAGCCGTAGAGAGGAAAGGCGAATATGAGCATTTATCCAAGAGATGTTTGCGATATAGGAGGAAAACAAAGAATGTAAAGAGTCTTTGTTTATTATGCTGGTGAAGAATTGGACAACGGGTGCTTGCACTATCGCGGCACAATGCAGCGTTTGGCACTGCAAACGACCATCACTTAGCGCTGCCAGTTTGATACCCTCTCCCCTAACCATTGAGCGATATCTCCCATTCCAAAATTCAGTTCCTTAGACGCAAACCCTCAGAGATCCTTAGTCCGACATATCCACAACATCAAACCCCAGTGTCCCTCCCAACCAAGGAACAAACTCCTCCTGCCTCTCGGGCCTAACGCCTCCCGGAACATACTCAACCTTTCCCTGTTCATTGACCCGAATACAACAAGCAACCGCCGAAAGAGTAACATCATCCTCCCAATTATTCACAAACGCTCGAATGTTGGATCCTCCAGGTGGCCCGACTGCGCGGTTGAGTTCGGCGTATGCTTGGGCGCAGACTACTCTCGCAAGGAAATTGTTGCTGCCAGGAATGCGCCAGATGATGTTCTTCTGAGGGCCGTTGCGGTCCATGTTGACGACTTTCCAGTTTGCGCCTGAGTACATGATTACCGCGAATTCGATTTCGGCGAGGATTGTTGCGTGGGCGAGCGGTGGGAGGGGAGGTGGTTGAGTGAAGAGGGGAAGGACTTGAGGCGGGCCGTGAGGTTGTTGTGACATGTTGAAGTGATGCTGGCAACTTGGTGATAGTAGTTTGGTGTTGATGGTAAGAATGAGGCTCCGTGACTTGTCCTTGTGAAAGAGGAGGCCAGGCTGATGGCAGAAGAAGGCTTCGAGCATGAGAAGAAGATGCTGAAGTGCCCGACAATCTGTAGGCAGATATTGATGTCTGTAGACCTTTAGGCGACTCGATCGAATAGCCTGCAGTGATGAAGCGTAAGGCAGCACCCCATACCTTCACCACTGTCTGCAACTGGCCCCCATTCACTGACCACTGTGTCCTATTGAGCGCAATGACTGTCGCTTTTGTTCCTCTCCCCCGGCGGGTTTTCTTCTTTGTCACTTCATTATTCCATTTCGCCTATTGTACGTAGCAATACTGAAATAGTGAGTTTCGCATTGTGATGTTGAGAGCAGGTATTGAGCCATGATGCGCATTGTCGCTCATCCACGGCCATTGCGACTAATTGAACTCAATATGCGCCGCTTTCATTCCTCTCTGTAGTTCGATTTCTTCCGTGTCGCTTTATGATCCACTTTGCCTATTGTGAGCGACGATGCTTCATCAGTGAATGTCGCATTGTGGTGTTGAGGGCAGGCAATGAGCCATGGTGAATGTGCATCGTCAATTGTCCACCATGGTGACTGTGGCTCGTTCAAGGCTATTACGACCTTGAGATGAAAAGCCATCGCGTCTGCTTCGTCTTTGTCGCCTCATTATTCCGCCTTTACTATCGTGAGCGACAATGCTTTATTCGTGGGTTTCGCATCGCGGTGTTGAAAGGCAATTTGTATGCGCACCGTCAATTGTCAACACCAGGAATAAAGGCCCCGATAACACCACGATAACGGCCACGGTCGCATTCGCGCATTTCCTTCACAAACTCACAAACTCTTACTCATTCAGTTACCGTATCACTCATTTACCCAAATTTTTATATCTTTATTTCTCTCTTCGATGCTCATACTCACATCTCGACCCAAAATTCTCGTCGATCTCGCTTCGTCGGTGGCAATTTTCCCCAGCTTCACCCCAGACCCAAAATTTCTCGTTAAAACTTGACGAGAATCTGGAGAAAGCAAAGTCCCCTTCTCGGTGAAAAGTTCGGCGAAAAGTATCCCGCACTGGAGAACCTGGAGATGAAGGAATAAGGAATACTGGGTCGCATGTCACTTATAACGACAATTAAAGATATGGAGATTCTGACCGAGACATGAGTCGCGAGTTGGGCAGGATTGAATGTAACAATACAGGATTTATTACTAACTCTCTGTCAATATCGTATGAGTTCTGTCCTTGTCTCTGTAACGTTAACAAACTCTCTCTTGGCGTATCCACATCTCTGTCTTCTTTAAACCCTCGCTATGCCCGCATAGACGCTTTGCCAAGAAAAAGGCGGCAAGTTATCCGTAGGGGACCCGTAGGATCTAATTGATCTGTGGAGAGCCAAGAAACGGGGGTCCATTCAGCTTGGAGGTTGAACGTTGTTTAGAGGGTGGTAATAGCTGAGTAAGTGCACAACAGGCGGACAGGATAAGGTAAGGAAGAACACGCGCGGAAGAATGAAATGGTGGCTAATGTAAGCGACCGCAAGACCTATTCAAGTAATCCGAGAAAAGGATTCCGCGAGTTTAATTGCGCGATCGGCGGCTGAGACCAGTAAACTCTAGCGACTGGGAGTCTGGGATAGGCCGGTGTCGGTTGGAGGCTACTGACGGGTACAGTGAACGGTTACTGAATGTGGTAATTCCCGTCGTAAGATGGGATTGTACTCAGACACTGTGATTGCAATTGAGAATGTTAGTTCTGAACGTTGAATGGTGATGGTGTTCTGTTTTGGTGGTTTAGATCGCCAAGTTCGTGGCTGAAGATCTCCCGTGGCCAAGACTGCAGAATAACGACGTGCATTTCTAGGCCCTCTAACATCACAACTTCACTCAACCTCATCACAAATGAACATAATCATAAGAGGTGATAACAGAAAACAAGAATAATGTTTGATGCATCTGTCAGTGACATATTCCCCAGATACCTTATTCCCAAGATCCAACACGTTAACTTGCGCACCAATAACAGCCACCTCCCACTAAACTCCACTGCCCATTAAAACCCACTGTAAATATGCCCTGTAATTAACTGCCCTGCCAAGGACGATGTCCGAAAAATCTCTTCCCCCCAATAAAAACACCATAAACTTTTATCCAATCTGTTACAATACCTGTTTCTCAAAACAATAGTTCCTCTGCAATGGAAACTTGTGGACCGACCCCTTGTTCAAATGTCCGCTCCATTTACCTCACTGAGAAAAGATCGTCATGGACCCAAACCCCGCGGTCCTGTTTTTTTTCGCCAGTTTTTTGAGTCTGAAGTCTGGAGAGACAAGACCCTTCTGGGGATATGCGAGATTTAGGGGAGTGATCGTCAGGTGCATCGCTTGCTGTTTGCTTGGGCATGAAACCGAGGTTCAAATGAATGATACTGTACTGCATCTCCCACATGCCGACTTGAATCTTCATGTTTATCTGCACCTAGCAAATTCATCAACCAATAGTAACTCTGCCGCTCGGGAAGATCGCCACCACTGCATGTTATCGTGACTTTTACAGGCTGCCCTACTCTTCATCCTTGTTGTTGTGCCCTCCAATTATCCCCTGCTACCCTCCGAAAGCGACAACTCCCGTAGACTAAATCCTTCTTCCTCAGGCGCCTCAGCCGCTTGACGTCAGAATCCCTCGGCCTTACTGAATAAAGATATCCTCCGAAAACTAATCTGAGAACTAACCCATGAAAGAACAAAAGACAAGTCGGATGCCGGCACACGACGGAATGACGCACTGTCTGTTGGCCCTGTAAGGCCTGATATACAGGGATGACTTACAGTGGTCTTGGCTCTGGAATACAGTGGGAAAGACTTGACTCAGGGGATTTGACTCGGCTCCGCTTGCTCACATGGCGATGGAGATGCCATTGTCTGTGCAAAGAGATGGAGACATATGGAGTCTTTTAGTAACGGTCAACTTTGTTCTGATGATCATCATTACTTGTGGAGTAGACTGTAGTTACATCCTGAATGAAGTCTTCTTCTATATAAGACCCTGCTTCTCCCATCACTTGAGTCTGGTCAACACCTCCAGGAGAGCTGCCTCATACCCTCCCTTTGCATACTGAGAGACTGCCCACCATGCCTCCCACATTCGCAGGCCTAACGGGCAAGAAATTGTCCCTGGCAATCTCAACCGTCGCAACAACCGGTTTCCTCCTCTTCGGCTACGACCAAGGTGTCATGTCCGGCATCATCGACGCAGACCCCTTCCACGACTACTTCCCCGAGACAAAAGACAGCACCATGCAAGGTTTCGTCACAGCCATTTACGAGATCGGTTGTTTGCTAGGTGCCATGTTCATCCTCTGGATCGGTGATCTTCTCGGTCGTCGAAGAGCTATGATCATGGGCGGCTGGATCATGATTCTTGGTGTCATCATCCAGGTCACTGCCATCAAGGGACACTCTGCTCTTGCGCAACTTGTGGTCGGAAGAACGATTACTGGTGTTGGTAATGGAATTAATACTTCTACTATTCCTACCTACCAAGCTGAGTGTTCTACTACCTCCAACCGAGGTCTTCTCATCTGTATCGAAGGCGGTATCATTGCTTTCGGTACACTTATCGCATACTGGATCGACTACGGTTGTTCGTACGGTCCTCAGGACCTTACATGGCGCTTCCCAATTGCCTTCCAAGTCGTTTTCGGACTCATCGTCTGTCTCGGCATGGTCTGGCTCCCAGAATCTCCTCGCTGGTTGCTTACGCATGACCGCCACGAAGAAGCCGAAAAGGTCATCGCAGCTATCCGAGGCTTCGAGATCGACAGCGATGAGACCCGCGCTGAACGCGACCGAGTCGTTGATTCAATCCGTGCTTCTGGTTTCGCAGCTTCCAAGTCTACGCCCGTCAAGGCTTTGTTCACCGGTGGAAAGACGCAGCATTTCCGCCGCATGCTTCTCGGTGCCGGATCGCAATTCATGCAACAAGTCGGTGGCTGCAATGCGGTTATTTACTACTTCCCCATTCTCTGCACGGATATCTTTGGCGATAAGAACTTTGCTCTTTTGCTCGGTGGCGTTAACATGATTGTGTACTCCATCTTTGCTACATCATCCTGGTTCCTTATTGAACGGGTTGGCCGTCGCAAGTTGTTGCTTATCGGTACCGCTGGTCAAATGCTTAGCATGTTCCTTACCATGGGATTCTTGATCCCTGGTGGTAGCGACCCTGGTAACAATGCGCCTCAGATTTCCAAGGGTGCTATTGCTGGGTTGTTTACTTACATTGCTTCGTTTGGTGCTACTTGGTTGCCTCTTCCCTGGTTGTATCCCGCTGAAGTCAACCCCCTCAAGACCCGCGGCAAGGCCAACGCTACATCGACCTGCACAAACTGGCTGTTCAATTTCGTTATTGTCATGATTGTTCCTATCATGATTAGCAACATTCACTGGGGAACATACTTGTTCTTTGGCTGTGCGAACGCTACATTCTTCCCTATCCTGTACTGGTTCTACCCCGAGGTAAGCTCCCCCGCCACCACTATCCCAATTGATCATATACTAACAAATTCCAGACTGCCAACCGATCTCTCGAGGAAATCGACATCATCTTCGCCAAGGGCTACGTCGAGAAGATCTCATACGTCAAGGCTGCCAAGGAGCTTCCTTTCCTTACACATGAGGAAGTTGAGCGTGAGGCTATTCGATTGGGTCTTGTTGATGAGGCTGGTCGTGGTGGTATGATGGAGAAGCCTAATGAGGAGAGCGGTACTGTCCGTGATGAGTCTGGCTTCAACTCTGAGAAGTCTTAGATGACTATGGTGTGTTACTGGGCTAGTTGGACACGGGCTTGAATAGTGTCGTGTTATAGGGTTTCTGAGGAAACGCATTTTTTATTAAGATACCCTTGTTTAGATCTTCTATAAAGATATAGAATAGAGTTGGATAGACTGACTCAATAGATGTACTACACTACAAATGATCTCAATTGCCTGTGACTGTCTATGCTCACCACTGCAATTGGCCTGGTGGTGTACTCCAACTTGATGCTTAAATCTCACTGTTGTTACTCCGACTTACAAACACAAGAGCCCCGACAGTTCAGCCTGGTACAGTACACTTAAATCTCCAACTTTCCCCGACTTCTACCATAACAACCACTGAAGCAACCCTTGTGTCGCATGCACAGACAATGGACCAACAGTCCGCCGATCTCTTCCCTCCTCTCCTCCGTACAGTGGACTTCCGGACAACTCCTCCGCTTTTCTCGTCTCCATTACCCCGAACAATCCACAGTGGAGAACATCCTTGGCAAGGGTTCTTGTTGCGTTAGTCATGGCGCGCGGGTGAAATACCACCTTAATCCTGCTTTCATTCTACCGCTTTTTAGTGAGTTTAGTGAAGTGTTTGGGTGAAACGGTGGTGACGGATGTCCGTTTTGGGAAAGCCGGAGGACATAACACGCATGAGGGAGGGATTGAGAAGGGAACTGTTTGCGGGATTGTTTGTTTGGGGAATTCGTATCGAGGGATGAATTGGAGATAAAGTGAGAGAGTCATTTATGCATGTTATCGGGCCTGTTTTAATCGTGCCCCGTGGGGTTATGCACTTCGGATTGAGTTGCGGGTTTGAGGTGATGTGATGGTATCGTGAGATTGGGCGGGGATAAGCTTACTTTGACCTTGGAGGCGAGAGGCTAAACTGACGACCATTCAAATGTAAATGAGTGACCATGAAGGTAAGAACATTTGTTTAATTGAAGAGAAATGGCTTGAACTGTTTGAACGATTTGAACAGTTGAATGATGAGTCTACGGGTAACTTGTCAATCGCTGGTGTGATAGCTACACCACGGCGAAGCACGCTCGTAGTTCCTGTGTTATTATGTATACATAGAAGCTTTGAGCATTTCAAGAGCCGTGAAATTTGTTGTGTTCCTCAGCTTAGTTGTACTGCAAATGAACTTGTTGTAAGAACCACGACTGGTTGGAAGCTCACGATAGCTTCAGCATCGACTCAATTGAGACAAAATCTCATATTCATGACTTGACTCTATGCCGATAAACGATATCGATAACGAGCTGAAAAAGGTTTTTATTGCAAGATAGCGCATAGTACTTAAAATCGTCCCGTGTATGTGAGTTGTTCTCGTCCATTGGTACTCGGCATGAGCTCGAACACCATAACTCACAACTGAACTTGTTTAAAGCGAGTCTGCCGAAGGTCCAAATACACTATTATTATATGAGATCTCTATGAGCATTTTGTTCGTAAGTTAATACGTTACTAGTTGCGACCATGCAAGAGTGTCAATATCGCCAACTCGAAGGTACCTACGGTTTCAATCCACCGTCAAATCCACCACCATTTCACAGCCAAGGGTCCTCATGTTCTTGATCTCAACCGTTTCACGCAGATCGATCATGTGGAACTCATATGTATGTAGATCGCATCAAAACCCTGAGTGCCAAGTGATCATCAAAGGGTTTTCTGGGGAAGACGGGTCCAGATCGAAGATCGGACTTGGCGTTTTGTGTAAGTGGATTTGCCACGATCAAGAATGTCTACAGAGTTCCTCTCCAGTGGTAAAGTTAGGGCGCTTCGTTACAGACATGGCTTTGGAAGAATAGGATGTTGTGATTAATGATGGAGGGGAGATGACGGTGGCAAATCGACTATGACATACCCGCCCTCTGTTGTTAATGAATGTGAATCAGACAGCCGAGAGTAAGGCGAAATCCAAATATTGTATACCCAGTATTACAGTATCTCTTTTCAACAAATCGTCTCTTGTTAGATAATCTCCATGTTATTGTCCTTTACCTATTCGAATCAAGGCTCGATATGGTCGACAGTGAAATACTGTGAGCTTTTGAAATGATGAATACTCAGAGACTCACTTAAAGAATATGAGATCACTGATTGGAGACCTTGTGTTAAGCAAGGCTTCAAGTCAAGGTCAAATTGCCAAGACTCATAACCCATAAGCAAGACGCACAGACAAGAAAAGGCGCTACGGGGAAACGATTGAAATGCTTTATTTACAAATAACTCTTGAATCGTTGATACAATTCTTCAATATTGGACAAGCACCACCATACTTGATGTTGTCTCTGATCACTGCAAGGTCTAGCAGTTCATACGTTCAGAAACACTCATATCCAATCCGAATATGGATGAGCTTTGTCCGCTTCTATAGCCAAGTAAGACGATCCATCCGTGAACAAGAACGCTACAAAGCCCTTCAGTCGGTGGCACTCCCAACTCTCGTCGGCCTGTTCGTCTTCTGATTGCCGAAACGCCACTCGCACTACATGAGCCGGCTGGCTTTCACCTTTAAACTGGAACACACGGAGATGTTCAACTCTTATGACCGAGTCGACATGCCAACGGCATTGTCCCACTGTCCGACGTCCACCGTTCCGGTAGTGAAACATGATACCGTTACAAAATCCCGTGTCCCGGTCGTTAAAGGTCGCGGGCGATGAGATATCGTCCAGAGAGGCCCAAGAGAAGAATGGCTCAAGACTAAGGTCATGGGATCAAAGATTCCACCCCATTTCTCGAATGGGAACAGTTTGGGGG
>QHHH01000291.1:0-10983 GCA_004367485.1 Fusarium citri
ACCCCCCCCCCCCCCCCCCCTACCCTGTTCACACTTACGAGGAGATACCAGCATCCCTCTCAATCTCCTCCTTGCCAGGACACCACTTATCCTGAAGCGCCTTATCGGTCGACAATTCAATCACATTCTTCTCCCACCACTCGCCCCAGCTTGTCAAGAAGATGCGGTCGCGATCTTCAGGGAGGTCGCTTCGTGTAAGTGCAGCAAGGACGCTCGAGGCACCTATCCCCCCATTAGCAACCCATGTCAATAACATACATGTTACATGCACTCACCTTCAGGAATAGACTTGGCGTCAGGCATGCTGGCCTGGATTCCCATCTGCTTCGCAAGACCTGTACCAGGAATCAGACCAGGCGATACAGCGACAACATCGTTGGAGTCTGCTAGTTGACGGCGCCACCAATGTGCGCCGAGAAGGCCAGTAAACTTGGTGTTGCTATATGTCGTGGGAGCATCAGCCCCGGATCCTGCCTTGAGCTCTTCGTCGAGCTCGCCTATATGCCGTCAGAACTCCATCTGTCAAGCCAACATGGAACTTACTAGGGTCTGAGACTCTGCGTATAGCACCAGAAGAAACAAACACAATTCTCGACTTGGACTCGACCAACTTCTCTTTCAGGAGGTGTACAAGATAATGCTGCGCTGTAACAGTAATACATTAGCAAACGTTCTACCAACTTTGTACCACCAGGTTTCGCGTACAGAGATGGTTCACGACATGCGATTCGCACCACTTGGATCCGTTAGGACCTGGTCCATCGGCACCGACACCGCCAAGTCCCGCGTTAAGCAGCAGATAGTCAATCTTCTCACGACCAAGCTTCTGAAGCGTCTGTTCAGCGAACGACTTGACCCCCCTGAGATCACTCAGTTCAAGAGGGAGGATAGTAACGCTGCTAGATGAGTGGTCGTAGTTGATCTCATCGTAGGACTTTTGCGCTCTCTGTGTGTTACGCGCACCAAGAATGACCTTGTATGGTTGACTTTGGCTGAGGAGCTGCTTGATAGCTTCCAGTCCCTACTTTGGTGTTAGCAATATCTCACCAAAGATTGTAGGGGAAAAGTACAATTCCAGATGAAGCACCTGTAGCGACAACTGTTTTTGCAATTGATGCCATTGTTCAATATACTTAATAATTTGTTCAAATAAGTTGAATTGTAAATACTGCTGATGCTGACGGTGATGGTACCTAGGTAGTTATAAGGGTTATGCTTGGCGGGGTTATCGGAGATTGTGACGTAAACACTAGAAGCTTTGGTTGGAAAATGGCGGCTCGTGTAAGCGGTGACCAAATAGGCAGTATAGCTGGAGCTTCTGTGTAATGTC
The DNA here is from genome assembly GCA_004367485.1 of Fusarium citri. Taxonomy (NCBI): domain Eukaryota; kingdom Fungi; phylum Ascomycota; class Sordariomycetes; order Hypocreales; family Nectriaceae; genus Fusarium; species Fusarium citri. The sequence continues at coordinate 1,331 of QHHH01000291.1, forward strand.
TTGGATATGTAATCAATATTAACATTCTATCTTATTCTATTTGTTTGTTTTATTCGGTATCATCATGTGGGTTTCTCATATACGTCGTGTGGATTCTAGCTCCATAGATATCAGACCAGGCTTCTCTTATATCAATAATTCATCAATCCAAAACTACGCCTCATGAACCTATGTTGATCCAGTATCTATTTAGGAATGGGTCCAAGTCCTAGTCTTTCTTATTGTCAGCATCGATTACTTCATTAACAATGTCACCAGAAACATCACGTACATAGATTTCTTCCACCCAGCGATGGTGCTTCGGGGGATCTGAAAGTGGGCTTCAGCATCCAGCGTAGAGGGCGGTACCATCTCGCCTCGACGATCAACCCGGTGATGAAGCATCCACGTGATAACTTCCTCACGCTTCCTCTTAGAGTAGGTGTTTTCCTTACGGACAATCGGCGTATTGCGGAGTGGTTTGCGTTCTGACAATGGCTTGGGCTTCGGTCCTCTCTTCTTCTTAGGTGGAGGGCCCATGTCGTATATCGTCGTTGTTTCTGGGGAAGATTCAGGAGCGGGAGTCGATGCAACAGAATCTGGAGCTGGGGTTGATGCAACTGATTGAGGAACTGGAGTGGACGCAACGGACTGGGGAGCTGGGGTAGAAGCAGTAGGTGGAGGAGCCGGACTAGGAACAGGAGACTGAGGCCCAGGAGTCGGAGTAGGTGTCCACCGAGGTGTAGCCAGTGGAGTAAAGAGAGGAGATTGCTGTGGTGTAGGTAGGGGAGTTCCCTCGGGTGTGAATAGAGGAGATTGGGGAGGGGCTTGCGCTGGTTGAGGAGTCTGTGCTGGTTGAGCAGCTCGTACTGGTTGATGAGTATTTCTCGGCGGAGGAGCGTTGCCTGGTTGGGGGATACGTCCTTGCTGAGGAGGCTGTCCTGGTTGAGGAGCGTATTGAACTACCTGAGGTCCCGTGTACGGAGATTGATATGGATAAGGCGCCTGAGGCATGTGATGATACGCAGATTGGGGCATCTGAGGATGAGGAGGTTGAGCCATATGCGGAGGATACGGTACTTGGTGAGGATGAGCGTAGACCATATATTGAGGATAGGCCATCGGGTGATGAGGATGCTGGGGCATCTGCGGGTAAGGCACATATCCCATGGGATAGTGTAGTGACTGATTCATGTGAGGATGAGGAGCGAACTGAGGCCATTGAGAAGGGGGCATCATCTGAGGATGGTGGACGCCTCGCTGGGGAGCAGGTGCTATTTGAACATGTCGGGCAGCTTGAGGAGCTTGAGAGGCTTGCGATGCTTGAGGTACAGGAGGTGCAGGAGGTGCAGGAGGCTGTTCAACAGTTTGTGTCGACTGGTCTCTATAAGATGACTGAGTGACCTTGGGTGATTGTGCTACCGTAGGAGTTGAAGCTTCAGGAGCTTGAGACGATTGACCTTCCTTTGAGGACTCGTCAGCTTCGATCGATTCAACCACCTCCACCTCCTGATTTTCTTGATCCTCAGCAGGTTCCATGATACGGGTGACTGAAATTACAACGAAATGGAAATAAATAAATGTAATGTCAGTTACATTTAGAAGTCCCAAAAAGTCGGACAACAGAAAACTGGACGCCCCCGCTATTCAAGCCGTAGAAGCCGAACTTTGAAGAGAGCTGATTGGTAGCCTCCAATCTGACAGAAATCATCAGACTTGTTTCTGTGAAGATAATGCTAGTGTTGTCGTATCTTTTTGTCCATAGATATACTAGTGTGGCGCTAGTCTGACTGAGTTTGTTGAGTTTTATCGGCTGGGTAATTGAGTATAAGGGTTCCTCCTTCATAGTATAAACGTGTCCCTAGCCACTAGAGCTGAGTTTCCAAGTTGAACATGGACTTCGATCCTTGTGTTATTCCTGATAAGATGCGACTTGTTGTGTCAGTGAGAGTGGACAAGGCGTGTTATAGCAATCCGCCAGTCTCATAAGCCGTAGCTGATCGAAAGGTACGTAGTGAATCCATTACTCAAGGTCCAGTAAATAGGTAGCCAACGGTGGCAATAGATTTTCACAGGCAATGATAGATATCCGTATATGGTTCTCATGCTGTTCTCTGCAGCTTTCTATTCCGGCCTATTCGACCAATTTAACTATATCATAAATAGCACTTTTAAACTCGCTTGGTTCGCAGGGACTCGGGAAGGAGAGCAACCTTCTCATTGAAAAGCTTCTCCGCATCGGCCCACACTCGTGAAGTCTTGCGGTCCTTGAGAGTGAGGAGAGACTCCTTAAGGCCCTCGCTGAAGGCCTCGCTGGCCTCGCGAGGAAGCATTGAGGGGAGGTGGTCAATGCTGATAACGGATAGAGGAAGGGAGTTTTGGTCGTTCTTGATCTCGACGGGGACGGTGGGGTCCTCGAAGGTTGTGTTAATGGAGTAGATAGGGATAGGGTTGTGGGGGTTGGTGGTATCGCAAGAAACATCAATAACGACAGCCAGGTTGCGACCAGACTTGGCAAGGAGCTCCTCGTTGATGAAGGGGGGAATGGGCTTGGAAAGGTAAATCGCGTTAAGGAAGACGTCAGCCTTGGCGATCTCCTCGTAAGGACCTGAAAAATGTTAGTTTCGAGTTACAGAACGAAGCACCGCAGGGCTTACCATCTCGGTCCTTGGTCTCGTTCAAGTCCCAGCGGGTGATGTTCTCGTCGGGCATGCCAGCCTTAAGGAACAGGTCGACCGCACCCTTGCCACATCGACCGAGAGCACCAAGGACGAGAGCAGTGGGCTTACGTCCAAGAGATTTCTCGGCCTTGGCAAGGTCCTCTCGGATCTGGTTAACGAGCTCCTCCTCATTAAGGTAGTAGCCACGACCGTCGGTGAAGGTCTCCACTGAGGGGAGCTTGGAGGAGGGGTCCTGGAGCTGGTGAGCAAGGGCCTTGACACCGAGCGCAGCACCAGCAAATCCAGCGTGGAAACCGAAACTGGTCAAATTGTTAGAAAAGAGCCGTTCTGGCCTGTTATGTCAATTGACTTACGCAGAAACTCGGCGGCCCTGCTCGTCGACGAGAAATTCGAGATCGTAAAGAACGCTGCCTCCCTGGGGGAATCGGCCGAGAACCTTCTCCCATCCACCTTGGTTCTAGAATGTGTCAGTTGGCATCTTATCGCTTCGAATTAGGATTGTACCTTGTAGCAGTGGGCGAAAGACTAAATCAAGTTAGCATATGACAATTGCTTTGCTTTCGAAGGGTTTCGCATACGATGTGGTCGTTCTTGAGAGGGAAGTCGTCCTCGGGGATCTCCTTGAGGCCGAGAATCAGGGTTCCGGGCTCGGCATTGGGCCAGGTGCCCTCATTCACAAGGCGCGCGCCAGCAGCCTCATACTCGGAGTCCTCGAAGATACGCTTGAACTTGGGGTCGGTAGATGATCGCTCGACGGAGACGGGATATCCAGCCTCGACGAGGGTCTTGATAATTGAGGGAGAGAAAGATCGGTGCTCGAGGGGCTTCTCCTCAGCGCGCAGAAGGATGTGGGGGTATTGAGACATGATTGCGACGGTTCCGAAGCTTCTAAAGCTGTCAATCCTGGATTTTCGGCAAGAGTTAGCGATTCTGTTTGATAATTGCGATCCAACTGCAAAAGAAGGACACAAATGACGTGAAATGGTACAACGGCTGAAAAGACTCAGCCGCGACCCAATGGACGCTGGTGAAAACATGACCAAGGCTGCATATGCATAGTAAGAACATACAAGAACAGCGGTTATGGAATTTTGGTATAAACACAACCGAAGGTTTGTTAAGAAACTTCGACGTACCTTTTGTCCTTTTTAAGTATCGGATGATGTTTAATCTGAGTCACAGAAAAATTAAAGGTCTGAATGTCGCCTGCTCCTGCATCGGCGTCAAGACTACGACCCCGGCGAATAATGGCCCCGCTCCCGCAGCGTAGAACCCCGCGGTGGGGTCAATGGCTTCTATTTAAGGCTTAGCGAGGGGGAATGAAGCTCGTTGGTGAATTGCATCATTCCAGGTCCAAGCTCATGAGGACGAAGACAAAGATGACAAGCTCAAGTTGTACGAAGATATAAAAAGGAGCATGTCCCTAATGCTTCATAGACGAGTTGCCGGTAAATTCGAAATCTATCTGTCAGAGGAGACATGTTCAACCCTCAGTATCCTCTTACTCACAAGCTCCGATCGGACAGGTGATAGATAGCAGGAACAGGTCCCTGGATCTTATGATGCAGATAAAAATCAGGCCAGACACTAGAGACGAGTACAACGTTGGCACCATAATATCTTCGTTGATGGAAAATATTTTATAGAAAGGGTTTCTGTTGTGGTTAAACATCAATACGTACATCCTTGAACACCCCTTGTCCCATGATAATAAGCTCAGGTACATTGTTGCATTCAATGAAACCTTCACTGTTACCTCCCATGAGTCCCATCTACTCAACCTGGACCACCTGTTGAACATACATAGAAGCCGCCTATAACTGAATTGAACAGGTACCTAGTTAACACTCAGTTCGCGCACAATGTTGCCTTTTGTTGCGCTTCTAAAGATTGAATGACGTGGGTGGGTATTTATGACTGTGTTCTAGCGCTATCGCATCAGGAACCAGGATAACCAATACCAACCATGATCAAACACCAAGGGCAATGTGACAATGGACTTGCCAGATTTTTCAGCCCACCGCAACGTATCATGACAATTCCCCTGAAACCAAGATATTAATTAATCTCTAGCTCAACTAAACGATCGATCCGTTGATCGGGTTCCTGGCCCACCTCCCAGCCGCCCAACCACCTGTCCAGGGGATCGCCGCAAGATGATGCGCTCATTGATGTGATCAGATCGCGTTCCTTGGACAACAGCCCTGATCGCGCTTCAGCTGAGACCCTGCACGCACTTAAACGTCAGAGCCAATTTAGATCGATCTCGGCAAGCTACTTGCGCCAAAAGATCGAGCTCTCTCCAGCCAATTTTGACGCGACGGAACATGGCTTTTCTATGACGCTACGACAATATCCGTAAGCTGGCTGTCATGACGACACGACGCAAAGCAAAAAAAGCAATAACAATCAATGGTTACAAAACCTGGGTGATGGATCCTGTAGACAATCAGACAGCCAATTGATTTTCGCAATTATTGAAGTCACAAGACAAAGTACACCATCTCACTTATACCACTGAACTATCATCGCAATCATGAAGGGCAACGACGAGGTTATTCAAGAATTCAACGAGGTCGTCAACATGACAGCTTCGGAGCTTGAGAAGTGGCTCAAGTCAGACGACTCCAACAGCGCAGGCTGGCCTAAGGAGGACGAGAATGGCGAGACCGTCGGACACGACAGCGGCCGCAAGATCGTTGAGATCCTGAAGGAGAACCCTAAGAAGGATCCCAGCAAGTACACCGACGAACAGGTCCAGCACATGCGCAAAGTCGTTTCGTACTGGTAAGTAACGCATCTAGTTTCGCATACTTTTGCGTCAGACATGCGCAGATTGCGACTCTATACTAACACAACACAGTAAACGTCATCTAGCTCAGGAGACCAAGGCCAACAACGACAAGTCCCCCGAGGAGGTCAAGAAGACCAAGTCTTATGCGTCGCTCAAGAACTGGGGTCACGATTTCCTGAAGGCCCAGGGCAAACAGAACGGCAGCGACGAGAAGAAAGAGGAAGAAGACAATGATGCTGAAGAGGAGAAAGAAGAAGAGAACGGTGGTGACGAGAAGCAGACTGGCGAGAAGCGAAGAGCAACCCGAAGCCAAACCGGCTCGAACAAGAAGCGAGAAACTGCCAAGGGAGAGTCCACAAAATCCAACGACGAGGAAGAGGAAGAGGATGATGCCGAGGAAGAGGACGGCGAGGATGGTGCTGACGAAAAGGCACAGAAGAAGCAGTCCAATGGAAAGAAGTCCAACGGTGCTTCGAAGAAGTCTGAGGAGCAAGAAGAGGAACAAGAAGAGGCTGACGATGACGGCGGCGACGACTCCGGCACAAACAAAGGCCCTAAGAAGGGTGATACTGTAAGCTGGAACTGGGGCCAAGGACAGCCAAAGGGCAAGGTTTTAGACGTTAAAGCTGAAGAGTAAGTTTCAACGTACAACCGTCCAAGTCAATTCGCTAACACTAAACTCAGTACCTCAATCACTACTAAGAACGGCAACGAGGTTTCAAGAAAGGGCGATGAAGAGGACCCTGCGGTTGTATTGGATACTGGCAAGAACAAGGCCATCAAGAAGGCCCATGAGTTGAACTAAGAGATACCTGGAGTTTACTCGTTTGTATGGCGGTAACAGTCACGTATCTAGTCGAAACATTAATATTCCAATGAACATCAACCTCACATATTGAGATCAGTATTTCCATTGAGAACAGGCAAAAAATGTAAAAAAGAAAGCACATCTCAATCAATGAATATGTATTATAGGAACAGCCCGATGCGGNNACCAAGCCTGATACTATATTCAGCAAGAGTAAAATTGTTCCTACAGACAGCTAATGATACCCCTTATCAGATGCCATGTCTCGAGGAGTGAAGCTCGTAGGGGCGGATTATTGGAGTAGTGATAATATCTAGCTTTTTGATCAGCTCGACAATATTGTGTTTGTCACCTTTCCCTGTCCATGCTTAAGTAGATGTCGAAAGATCCGCAGCTGCGAAAACGTATGATGGTGGTTTGAACGTGATGAGTTGTCAATAGTAAGGAGGCATTGGGTACGAGGAAGGAAAGATGACGGGGTTTCTCGATCACTTCCTCTTGTTAAAAGTATAGGAAATAAAAGAATGATAACACATTCTTTTTCTGAGATTAACCTGAAAGCCCTCATATTTTAGTTTAATGTGTTAACGTTGTAATAGTGGAAAGTTGATGTTGTCTGCAGGGTAGTGTTGATGTTGAGGAGACGCATCTGACAGCGCTTAAGAATAGTGGAGTCGACCTCCCATGAGCTTCATCATCGCAGACCCACGTTGTCAATCATGATTACTACGATAAAATGGATATTGTATCGAGACAAGTGTTGTTCAAAAAGGGATTACAATCGGGATCAGCTATGTTGGATATGTAAATCTTATATATCGACATCTTTAACAATCCCTTGATGGAACCTAACCATCATATCAACAGCTTCTGTATAAGCATTTGATGTGGGGTACGCGGCTTGTTTCATGACGGGAGCTGCCCAGACCTTGCTTAAGCTGAAAGCGGGCACTTGCACCAGCCTGAACCTTTAAGCTTTCCTTTGGTCTTATCATCAACACCACTTTGTTGCTTCCTTTCCCCCTCTTTCCTTCTTCTTTCTTATATTCAATTCAGCGTTTTCTTTTACACAACGTCTTTTTCTCTTTGTACTCGGTCTATGTACCTCTCTTTCCTTTGTTCTTCTATAGCGATCTCGTTTTTCGTGACGGCGCGACATGCTCTGACCCAATCGCAACCGTCATGACCAGTCATCCTCCACCATGTGAGATGCACTAACCTCGACATCAATCGCACCCAACTAACGAACCCCAGGATTGAACCATCTATTCGTGTCCGTCGGGCAATCCACGCCAACGATGCGACCCTTCTACGTCGAATCCTCAAGACACACCCAAATTACCTCCTGAATCCCGACTCCTCTCCTTCCGGCCAATCCAACTCGAACATGCACCTAGCAGCTTCGCTAGGTCACCACGAAGTCTGCGAAGTACTCATACAGCTCGGTCACGAAGACCCTTGCCCTGCTCTGAACGAAAGCCACCAAACCGCTTTAATGCTCGCTGCAGCTGGCGGACATACCGAAGTCGTCCAAATTCTCTGCGAACACGATAAAACATGCATTCTTCGTCGCGATGTTCGAGGTCGCGATGCTGTGATGGAGGCTAGTCTTGGAGGACATGACACCATACTGCAACTCCTTCTTACTCACGTTCCCGGTGGACCTTATGAGGCAGTCCGCCGCGCAGATGTTGAAGGTAACACAGCACTGCATTTTGCAAGCGGAAACGGAAACCTGCTGGTACTGCGAACGCTGCTGGCGGCGGGCGCGGACATCCACAAGCGGAACATTTGGAGCTGGACCCCAGCTGCATACAGCGCTACCGTTCAGGCCGAAGTCTATCTGAAGGGCTTGGTGAACGAAGTTGGGAAGCTACAACAGCAACAGCAGAAACGGGACATTGAATCGGCTAAAAAGGGTGGTGGAGTTCGAGTTGTTGAATCTACAAGTGACGAAGAATAAGCTGGCAGACTCTGTTGTTGAATATCACAAGCTGCGGTTCTTCTACTGTCGCTTGACGGTGACTGGTGCCAAATAAGCAGTGTTCATCAGAGGATATATATCGGTTCCTACAGAACCAACCTTGGTCACATTTCACATTGACTACGGTCAATCATTTCCTACCATATATTCTAAATCATTATACTGGCGAAAGAGCATGGAGTTGCTTTGAATTGAACTTATTTTCACCTCGGCTTTCTCACAACTCGCTTGAACTATGGTATCTACAGCTAGGTTATCGCACTGTTCTTTCTGTGTTACTGGTTCATTTACCGATGTCTGCCGATTTGATTCAACGCTTACAGTCCAGCTGGTTTGGCGAGCCAGACAATCACTGCACTGGTAGGCTGACAATCATCCCCAATCTCAGTCAAGTGATTGGGTACCAGTCAGCAGTTCAGGCTGTGCCGTGTCCGTGTGTGATGCACGACCCACGACGTCCCGTTCGTCCAGTTTATGTTTCACAGCCGATATGTCAAAGTTAGTTCTAACAGCTTTGTTGCATCAATACAAGCCTTGCATCACGGTTTGTCTTGTCACAGCCGCCCATGTTTGACGCAATAGCTGCTGAATCAGACTCGGTTCATGAGGATGATACTGGTTTGCACTTGCTTGCGGCCGTTTAATCAGAGCCCGCAGACGTTCACATGACATCGGCTATGCTTTCGAGCTGATTCATAGCCTAGGATGTGAAGTTGTTTATGTCAAGACTAGTGCCACCCAATGGCATAAATTACAGAGCTTCGCTGTGCTTCGGAATTCTTCTTTTCAACCAGCCGTTCACCAAGTCACTCAGCTCGTCGTCAGGGTCGTTACTGCAGATTTGTCCTCCATGTCTAACAACGGGCCTGTTACTTGTCGGACAATCGAGGACGTCGACCTTCCTGCCCCCGCGACCAAGCTCATTATTACGCAGCATCTCGCAACATCCCAGAATTCTCCTCTCTGGGCCTGGATCATCGTCGGAGCCTTCTACGACCGCCACGACAACGTTCTTTGGAGTACCAAGATCTTCTTTGGCTACCTGGGCACTGACGCGGATTCTGACGACGAGACAACTGATAGCGAGAGTAGCTCTTCACTGGCAGAGAGCGACGGTGAGGAGACAGACACTGCATCAGGTAAGTACTGAAATTGCTGTCAACAGCAGTTATTCATGTCACAAAATCGTCTATATAAACCCTCTCACCTCGCACTCTGTCTAACTTCCCTTAGACATCTATTTCTCAGAACGACCAAGTCATTACGATAGCAACCGCGCCTTTGACTATCAGCATATCAACCAGACACTTCAAGCTCAACAGTTCTATCCTCATTGGAATCATACCTCGTCCTATACTGCACCACCAGTGTGGGATCCAGCTCGACAAGGTCAAGTTCCTGGTTACT